>JAOEHX010006064.1:0-16955 GCA_025448015.1 Bolborhynchus lineola | reverse complement strand
ATGGTCAGCTGCTGATAAGAAGTTAGCATTATTGCAAAGTCTTTTATTGCCCATATCCCAGCGCTTATCATTTCAGGTAGCCAATGGAAGAAGCTGCAAGAGGTGGCTCCTGTAAAAGGCAGACACTCCAGAGGCAATTTTTTGCATAGGAGCAGATACTTAGTAGGTTTTCAGGCAATGCAATTAATTGCTTTTTAAAGCAGTGATTCGAATAATGAAAAAAATAGGACAGAAAAAATAAGAAAGAGAGGAAGAAACCTCTGAAACAGTAGCTGTGAGACCTTTGCAAACCAAACGGTAATCCAGACCCCTAAATAATGGATTTCTTGCTCTGCTGAAATCAAAATAGTACTATCTGAGCTTAGAATAGCTGTGGGCCTGTCCTTCTCAGAAGCAGATTTGAATAAAGGCATAACGTTCCCTTCCATTAGGTAAATTGCCAAATCTAAACTCTTCCATTAGATAAATTATAAATCTAAACTCTTTTATTTCTCATCTGTATTATGCTGATGCTAGTAACTGTATCATGCTGAGTTTTCATGTTTGCCACAGAAAATGAACACACAGGCGCTGGTGTTGCGATAATGTGTCCTCTGATGCCAGTGTAACAGATCCTTTCACATAAGATACTTCCCATAGCTCCTTTTCTAGACTTCTGACCTGTTTGTGATACAAGCCAGGCCCTAAGCATGGTTTTTTCTCTTCATTCATTGTAGAGAAAGTCTAGCTACATATGCATCATTAAGTCAGAGGTAGTTTAGTTAATTGACAATTAGTTGTGATTCTTCCCATATAGAGGTTCCTAATGCTATTTTTCCGTATTTTGCTATGTGTACTAGTTACTGTGAATAGTGGAATAGTTATTATAGATCTCCGTAAAAGATGGGTTTGTGATAATGTAATTGCTGTCATGTTTTAACTCCAGCTACCAACTACCATGGAGCTGCTCACTCATTCTCTGCCCTGCTTCCCCAGTGGGGTAGGGAAGAGAATGAGAAAAAAGGTAAAGCCCATAGGTTAAGATAAGAACAGTCTAATAATTGAAATCAAGTAAAATAATAATAATAGTAATAACAGTAATAATAGGAACAACAGCAACAATAATAATAATAATAATAATAGGAAAAAGAGAGAATAAAAGCCAAGAGAGACAAGTGATGCCCAATACAGTTACTCATCACCAACCAACTGATACCCAGCCCAACCTGAGCAGCGATCGGTCCCTTCTGGGTAGTTCCCCCCAGTTTCTATACTAGACATGACTTGCTGTGGTATGGAATACCCCTTTGTCTAGTTTGGGTCAGGTGTTCTGTCCCTTCTCCCTTCTGGCTTCTCGTGCCTCTCCTCACTGACAGAGCATGAGGAACTGAAGAGTCCTTCACTGGGGTAAGTGCTACTGAGCAAGAACTAAAACATCGATGTGTTGTCAGCATTGTTCTCAGACTAAAGCCAAAACACAGCACTGCACCACATACTAGGAAGAAAATCAGCTCTGTCTCAGCCAAAGCCAGGACACTATTCTTTTGCTGACATATGGCTACTTAAGTCAGCATCTGTTTTTGTGGAATAGCATCTATTCCACAAAATGTTTTGGAATTGTGGTGGCTTTTACTATTAATGCAATTGTTTCATCATATTACAGAGGTGAAACCTATGGCTGTAGGGCACAGGTTAGTTAGCCTGTCGGGACATAGACACCCGAGGTATGATGGGTTTACAGTGGCTAGTCTGTGGTAACGGCAGAGGTGAAGCTCTGCAGGTTGGGTTACCCTCTGGCTCAGAGCTAAGTCAGCATGTCTTTGACAGTTATTGCAGCTGAGCTGGTGGATAGCCACTTTAAATCATGCAGTATCATTGAAGTCCCTGTAATGGCTTGTGCACTGATGAGACCCGTGAGATCCATGGAATAGCTGATAAGCTGAACTTGTTACTCACTTCACCTCTGAACACTTTGTTTCATTCTGCTTCTGTCGTACCTCTGTGCTCCGCTGTTTCTTCGTCAGCTTTAAACAAATTATTGGCTTAGTATTTACAAAAGGGTTTTTCGAAAGCTATTGTTGTCCCACTTATTGTCTAGTTTGTCCTCAGTGTTGTCATCTATCAGCCTTATGCTTCCCCTGTCCTTGCTGCTGTGTCAAGTAATGCTTGTTTAGTTTTAAAGCTGACATTTCGTCTGGCACCTCCAGAGGGGAAAAAGAGAGGCCATGGGCCATGCCTTGAGTCCAAACACTTCACAGCATTAAAAAAACCCATGGCAGTGTATCAAGACAATGTGTCTCATTCACCAGACAAACATCAGGGTGCGAGACAGAAAGTGATATTGATGATGCTGAACTAACAGGCTTCTGAGGCTGTGCAGCATGGTGTTGTGGAAAATAAATACACAGCACTTAGAGGTGTTAAGGTGAACTGCATTGCCTTAAGGCAATAAAACATTGCTGTTATGTTGCAAGTGTGCTGCTGGTACAAATTGGCGTGGGACCGTGTTTAAAACAGTGCTGCTGTTCTGCACGCTACAGTAATTGTTATCTTGTAGTGACATCCTCCTCTTGTGTAGGTGTGTGTGATCCTAGAGACATTTGCAAGGCCTGACCACCCTTCTGAGCATCATGGTATTAATTGTAAGGATGCCATAAGAGCATTTTAATACCACTCATTGAATCTAAGACTTCTGTCCTAAAGGTTACTAAATGTCATAGCAGCGGGGGGTGTTGATGCATGCTGGAACTCTACAGCTAGGGCCGGGACAGATCATGGGGTACTGGTCTGTATGAGCCTAGTAAACTCTAGGTCTTGTCAGAAAATATGTATCTTTGCTTAATTCTTCCTACTAGAGATGAGGCTATACAGGTTCATTAGGTCAGTTAGGTACTGACTGCCTTATTTTGAATCTGATGTGGTGTGATGTGAGTTTTTGCCAGATATTGTCATTGCCCTTTTTTTCGAAGGTCCGGATTTGGAGCAGGATGTTTCAGGAAATAAAACAAAACAAAACATTTTTTCAGTTAAAAACAATAATTTTTCCAGAAGTGTATGAAAGCATGGCTCTTATCTCCCTATGGACTGAAACCTGAGACAGAAAAGAGTACACACCCCAGATTTCTATTTTTAAACAGTTTTAAGGCAGTTGTTTGGGATTTTGGAGGCTGGCTAAGGATTTTTTGCATGCTCACTAGAAGAAAATAAACATACCTTTTGAGTGCCAATGAAGGAAGAATGGCCTGAACTTACTGGGCTTGGAGGGTTTGTCAAGTGGCTCAGGAGTATCTATGTGACCTTGTGAAACCCTTGCAGGTCCTAGTTTAGAGAATGCCTGAAGCATCCCAAGGCTCACTCTGCATGGCTGTGCTTAGCTGGGATTTATCGGCAAAATCAGGAGGTAGCAAAGAAGTTATATTTCATTTTCAGTCACCCTGGGGACAGTTATAGACATATTGAAGTAGTGGGTCATTCAGTCAGTATCTACGACTTAGATATTTTGGTTCAGTCTGGAGGAGTGTGTGAAGCTGATGACAAGCAGGAATAATAAGACTACAAAGTTTGCCTGCAGGATGTGACAAGGTTGTCCCAGGATCACTATAACTGCTACCGAGTTTCTCTGAAAATATCTAGTCATCAGTGATGAACAGTTGGTCAAGACTCCTGCTGTTACTTTAAGCTTTGTTTGATTTGGGCCCTTTTCATTCCATAATAACATGTATTTTGTTGTGTTTAGTTATTCCATGAGATTCCTGGCAGGGTGTAGAGGTGTTAATGACGTAGTACTGTCGCTTGTTCCAGCAAAATCAATGTGTGGTTTTGGAAGCAGAAGACAGAGATGGAATAGATGTTATCTTCCTCTGTTAGATTTTATGAATATCAATTCTTATACTGTCAGTGAATCCTACTTACACTACTGAGGAACATATGAGTGCTAGAAAAGTTTAATTCTATTTCTTCCTACTTTTCATTAGTAATAAAAGTAATAGTATGACATTATTGGGAGGTTTAAAATGCTTTAACAATATGGTTAGCCAAAATGTGCAATAAGGAATACTAGTTTTATTCTTCATTGCTATTAATGTTCATTAATTATTCTATTTATGACTGCAAACAAGTTCAATAACAGACAGGATTAAGGGAATGGAGAAAAAGGAGAGCAGATTCAGTTTTCTGGCTTAATGCTGAAAGCCCTTTTCCTCTAATTAAAGCATTAATGCCAAAGGTTAACAGATCTGAATTTTTGGCTCCAGACCTCAATTGTTTTTCATTAGTTGACCTCCAACTGGCTTAGTACCAAAACCAGCATATCTTGAGTCAGCTCTGATTTAAATAGTTAATGAGTTTTACAAGAGAAAATAGATTTCTAGGTGAAAAAGTTGTCTGCAAGGAATTTTTATTCTGCTCTGAAGACCTTTCTTCATGCATTCTATTGTTTGTAAATGTTCACCTTTTGCATATCCCAGGCTCTTTTTATTCATGTAATGATTATAGAAAATGACATGTCTGAATGACATAAATTATCCTTGGGTATAATATGCACAGGATATGTGGATGTTTCTGTAGTTAAAAACTGATCCAAGAATACAAGGTTGAAGGATTCCTTGCAGTGCCTCAGATGTTTTAAGTGCCCTTATGAACTATGGGAATGAAACCTGTGGAGCACATTAGCATGTAGCAGCTGATGGGATCTAAATGAGTGCAGTGAAAAAAGGCAAAAAGCTACTCCCTACTTTGAAAATAGAGTCACAAGAAAGAAAAGCTCTAGGACATGTACTTGGGTGGGCTCCAGGCAAATTTCTGTGATTGTAATTGCTATTTATATGCTGTATTTGCTGTTCTGGGTTTGCCTGTGTTTTACCATTTTTCTGTTAATCTTTGCTTAGGGATGCTTAGGGAAGTCCCATTCTTGTGGTAGGTTGTAGAGGTACACACAACTGGTTCAAGCAATGAGTATGCAAAGTCTGGCTGGACTTTCCAGTTCCTTTGTGCACCTTTGACAAGCTCAGATGTGTAATGGTTCGTAGAGAAATGGGAGAGTTCACACTGAAATGCTAGCTCTTCATACATGCCTGCACTTCGCTGGGGGCAGTAGTGGACTCCCCTAGATGCCACTCAAGCTTTGCTGAAGAATCCCTACCACACCTCATCTTGTTTTGCTCCCAGTTCATTAAAGCTTCTCCCTTATGGTCAGAAGAAAAAAGCAGACACACTGGAGACTTGGAATTATGAGCTACCACAGGTTAAATAACAATTACTAGTTAAAATATCTTAAAAGTAGATTTGAAAGGTTTCATTTGGGGGTCTTTTTCCAACAGATTGAAAAATTGTTGTAGTTAATTAGGAAAATATATTTTAAATTTGGACCATTAAAAAAAAAAACAACAAAAAACTTCCATAGGAATTGTTGATATTTATAAACTTTTATGCTCAGAGGGGCAGTTATATTTATGTACTCCCAATGCTTGCATGATGTTTTGTAATTTCTTAGAATAATTTCTATACAAAAGTTAACACAAACAAAACCCAAAACTTGGGGTTGAAATAGATTGGAGATTTTTCAGCTTCAACCTGTTGATGTCCATGTTCTCCTTTTAGGCTGTTTGTGAATATGAAGCTTAAATCTGCAATGGTGTCATAACTGAGTGGGTTTTCTGGTTTTCATCTTTTCCCTTTCCTTCTTCATTTCCAGGCAAAACTATGACTGGAAAATGCATGTGCATTTTAGTTGTTGCCTCACTGTGTGCAAATACTTATAGAAACTGAGCATGGTGACTTTGAGCCTTCTGTTTGGTTGATCTGTTGTCCTAAGTTCAAGTTTTGAGATCTTGCATTTATCTGGCTCTTTGCTTTCTGCACCCTCTCCACTTCTCATATTCTTTTTAAATATGGAAGTATTCAAAACCTCATCAGAGGCCTCATCATTGATTTGGGCTGTGGTAAGGTCTAAGGTAGCTATCTTTTGCCATAAAGACCACCAGCAGTTGTGGCTGCTGGGCTAGTCAGACTAGCTATCATGATGGTGCTTTATATTACTCCTTATTCCTTGGTCTCTCCTACCTCTCTGCTTATTTCTTCAGATGCCTTGTTTAAACTTGGATTTGGAGGAAAAGAGGCCCAGAATTTGTTCAGTGCTCAGCAGTTAAGTGTGGGAGTTAATTAAAATTCTCACAACATTGCAAATATCATCATGATCAAATACCATGGTCAAATGACATTTTCCATGCATTTCAACAGAAAATACTGTCTAGCTCCTTCTTGGTGTCATATTACTGTTGATAGGATATCCCATCTCCTTTATGCATTATTTCTCTCCTTCATTCCATATTTACCCCACTTTTTGCCAGCTGCTTGTCCTCACCCCAAACTCCAGACTTCCTTGAAATAGCAACTGTTTGTTCAAAAAATCTATTTCTATTCCAAGATACATTAAAATCAGTGCTGAGCTTGTCCATGAGAAGCAGATCCTACACCACAATTGTAGCAATAATTCCCTACGACCCCTTGCAACTGAGCTTTGCATTCATGTGCCACAAACACCTTTCTGTTGCTCCATCCAGTCCTTTGACTTTTGTGTATGTGCTGTCTCTCTGATCCATCAAGCACTAGCTGGAGAATTTGAGTTTCACCATAAGGAAATATAGCCAGTCTTGCAGCCGCAGCTCTTCTCTGACCCATCCCTCCCCTGGAGAGCTGTCCCATTAAACCATAAATACTATTAATAAAAATCTGCCACTCACCAACTAAGTAGCTGTCAACTGTAGAAATGGGATTTCGGTGGGAAAAAAAAGGGGTATGTGGCTGCTGCAAAGGTGTTATTTCTTCCTTCAGAGAAACAAACCAAACCAAACCTCAGAATCATGTTGTGACAGTGGTCCAAGAGCAGACTTCCACAACTTGTCACAATAGGTATTTTTTGTATCTGCTATAAACAGAATAGAAAAGTTTAGTTTAAAATGTTTATGGCTGCAGTTGTGGCTGTCCCATCCCTGGCAGTGTTCAAGGCCAGGTTGAACAAACTGGCCCAGTGGAAGATGTCCCTGCACATGGCAGGGGGTTGGAACTGGATAATCTTTAAGGTCCTTTCCAACCCAAGCAATTCTGTGATATGATATGGTATTCTATGCAAACTTAAACTATGCATTAAACTATGTGGGGGGAAGTTCCTAATGAGAATCGAGTCAGACTTCCAGTTCAATCCAGTTTTTAATACAAAAGGATCCTTTTGTGAGTGTCAGTCATTTAATTAATTTGTAATGAAACTTTGGAATTTCCAAAGGTGTCGAGGCAGAAATGCCTTAAATACTGTATGAAGTTTAAGACTCTGCAAGGTAAATTATCTCTGGTACATCTGAATTTTGAATGAAATTGGAAATGGCAGTTGCTATGTGCTGAACGTGTCATTTCTTAACGAGACAAATGACTCAGTTATCTCAGTATTAACTAAAGCACTGTGAGGACAAACTGTAGGTGGGAAATTATAGGCTGGAAATGAGTTTCCAAACTGTGAATGGGATTGCAGCCTTGCCCATTGTAGTACGTGGTGTGGAGGGTGTTGTGATGGCAATAAATGGCACTTTGGTATGAAATGCAGCAGCTGATGGAGAGGGTGCAGCCTGTATTTGGTTTCACTGACATTATAACCCACATTTCTGCAGCTCAGGAATGTTCTTGTTCTTCCTCTTTTTCTTTATTTAAAGCTCTTTTTGCTCAGAATGGGGATAAAGTGACAGTGCTTGTTTCAAAAAGGATATCATGATACTTCTTATTTATATAGTTTGTGACAGTTGTAGCAGATTAGAGCACAGGGCGCTATAATGAATCAATATTCCACAAAAGGCAACTTTTGCAGGGGGAGGTAATATCTTTTATTAGATCATCTGAAACAGCCAGAAAAAGCAGGTTGTCTTTCAGGCACGCAGTGCCTTCAGCAGGTTTAACAAAGAGGCAGCAAAGTCAAAACAAAGAACAGGGAATGGAGTAACCCAGTTACTTGTTTAAGCAATTTTTTTGTTCAGAAATATGAGCAGTAAGATTGACTGGTAAAAATGAACAGAAGATATCCCCCACAACCACCTTTTTTCCCCTAAAGTTGATTTATCTTTTCCATAAGAAATATTGTTGTTCCTCAGAAAAATTCATATGGCCAATAGTACTGTCTGAAAGCCCAAATATCACTTGCAAATGGTCTCCTCACTGCCTCTTAGGTTTTGTATGTCCCCCGCTTCTTGATCTTATGTTGGCTGGGCTCCCAGGTTAGGGTGTATTGGCTGTAATATGAAATGGTCTCTCTCCTAGAGAGAGAATGTACTTGCCTTGCAGCAGATACAGTCCGGCTGATGGCTCTAACTTGACAAAGGGGGTGAGCATGTGAGAAAGCTCCACTGTGACTTGCATGAAGTGCTGCATTTTATTTCTATGTAAATGTCCACACACATCCCTAAACTTTCAGCATGTGTTTTTTTTACATTTCAGTATTTTTTTCTCTTAAATTTTCCATATCTAATCCACATTTTGAGAGCAAAATCTGAACAATGATTAATTTGAAGGAACCCTGTATTCTATGTAAAGACAGGATGACTGCTTAGCTTTATGACTTACCTGGGACCAGAAGAGCTTAAGTTCTGTTGAATTAAATGCTGTGATTGTGAGTAAAAGGGAATACTGCTCTGCTGGGAAGGTCTGTGGAACAAAATAGATGTATCTGTGTGTTTATTTGCACTGGACAAAGTGGGGACTCAGCACAGGGCAGCATTTACTGAGGGCTGTTGACATGTTTTTCAGTGTTGATGGGGGATTTTGGGAAAGGCAGAGTTTCAGACATTATTGCTATTTTGAATTTTGCTGAAATGGCTGCTGTGATGATTTTCCTATACTGTCAATGGTAACTAGGACACCTACAGACTCCGAGAAGCTTCCACATCTTATGTGAAATGAAAATAAATCAGTAGGCACTTTGTGCTCTTCATTGCAATAAGCAGTTATAAGGACTATCTCTTCCCATAAATTTAACATATTCGCATATTCATTAAGCACACTCTGAGTGCCATTTCCTCCAGGAAAATGCCACAGACACCCATGCACATTTTCCAAGATGAAGCTGTGATGCTCTGCCTAGTGACTGGTGCCAGCCCGACGGCACAGGGCTTTCCCTCAGGGATTTCACTTACACTGTGTCAGCTGAGTGTCTCTTGAGCTTAGTCGTGACTGGTTTGAAAAAGGCAAAATACGTAATTAAAGCCAGACGTTTTTATAAGTTCTGGTATTTGATGTTTGCAGGTTTTTAGCAGGTTGAGGGGATTATGCTAATTTTTTCCCATTATTAACAAGAACAGCAAATCACTTGCAGTGCAGTTTCCAAATAAAACAGCATTTCATAGATCCAAAAATTTGTTTATAAATAGAATTTCCTTAAAAGTCTCCCATACTTCTCAGCACAAATGTATTCAACATGTTACCATTACTGCATGAAGAGGTTTTTACCACTTTTGTGCCCTTTTGTATTGCTGAATTTGTGATGCTACGCTTATGCGTTGCTATATACCAGATCATGACTGGTATCTAAGAGAAACAGCAGGTAGATATCTATTGACAGCTTGCAGATACAGAAGTTGACAAAATCACTTTATCAGAAGTTATTTTCCTTACATTTCCTTACAATGATGTGAGAAACTGTGTGATCTAAACCACATTAAGCCACTGGTTCTTTGTTCTAGAAAGTAGTTATCAATGCAGTGTTATTACATAGAACACAGAAAAGCTTTTCTCTCCCATTTAAGGCTGGGAATACTTATTTTGTAGACTTGAGTGGTAACAGACCTTCTATCATGTAAAAAGATGTCTATTTGGTATTTCATTACATTCATAACGTGATAGTTGAAAGATGGAGATTATCCGGTAGAAAACCCTGCAGCATATTTTATAGCATCTACATAAGAGCTAGTGCTAAAATAGCAAATATATGTATTTTTAAGAAATTATTAATTAACAGTAAAGGAAAACTACCCAAATTAGGTTATATATAGCAGTCTATATTCAGGGAGTGGGATGGCTTAAGTTCTCAGGAATGACTTGTCTAATTCAGATGTAAGAAGAAATAAGAAAATTGCTTACATCAGGATGAAATTAAACCAAACTTTTGGTACATTTCCTGATACACTTGTGTGCATTGGATTTTATCACCTCTCCAGAAAAAGAGAAAAAAATACAATATCTAATGACTCATTTCATTTGCCAGTCATACAAATGATTTCCTGCTAAGGTTTTGATATTGCCCTTTGAGAGATGTTATAAGAAACGGAGCCTCAGATGTGATTAGATCTGTGGAAAAAATGTGCATTTCTTCCCAGTGGATCATCCCCAGTTGACTAGAAAATTCATATCGAAAATAGGATCCAGCTGGGTTCTGATCTCTTTATCCTGTGTTATGTTTCAGCACAACTAGTGCTTAGGAGTGCTGTTAGAGAAGAACTTGTATGTGTTATCTGAGAGACACAGGCAGCTGAAAACACAGGGGAAATGATTCTTCTGTATAAATGGAGCCCATTATTACTCTATTTCTTCTTTTATTTCTTATTTGGAGCCTTGTTACTGTTGTTTCTAGCATTTTAGCTTAGCTAAGTGGTTGGCTGGAAAGACTTTTCCCTCATAGTGTGTGTATATCAGGGCTGTTTTGTCTGAGCACTGTCTCTTAAGTATTGAGAGTATTTCAGCTTTCCCTCTGTCCCTCAGCACAGACCCTGAGAACACCTTAGTGTCTTCAGTGTAGGTATCCACACAGCTTAGGGTCAGTGGCCTTGCTAAGGCCAGTTAAGCCTTGGTGGTGATTAGCAACACCATTCAAGCTGCAGTTGGAGGGAAGATGGCTGGGCAGTCTCCACACCACCTTGTATGGCAAAGCAGGGAGCAAGGGTGCATTAACAAGGAAACCCCCTTTCTCTTTTGCAAATTCTTTTTGTCTTTAGCATATTCTCTTCCCATCCCTGCCCCAACTAAGAGAAGCCAGCATCTAACATGACCAGTATGGACGAAGACTATGGTAGGGCAGTGTCTTGACCGTATGTCTATCAACTGTGGGTGCCATTGCCTCCCAACCTGTGTTGTCCCTCCTCTCAAACAGACATGGGTTTGCAGTTTTACCAAAGCACAAAAAACAAACCAGCAC
Source organism: Bolborhynchus lineola (assembly GCA_025448015.1). Taxonomy (NCBI): domain Eukaryota; kingdom Metazoa; phylum Chordata; class Aves; order Psittaciformes; family Psittacidae; genus Bolborhynchus; species Bolborhynchus lineola. The sequence continues at coordinate 5,812 of JAOEHX010006064.1, read as the reverse complement.
AAAATACTGATATTACTTCATTGTTTTAGGGTTGGTTTTTTTTTTTTTTTTTCCCATAAACAGACCTGCTGATTATATCAATGAAATTTAGGGTGATTTTTAGGAAAGGAGTTGGTATAAAGAACTGGGACATGCTTAGCAGGGTTGTATCTATAGGGGCATCCTTTGCTAGGCCACAATCTGCTGGTGCTTCACTCCTTTTGTACTGAGTGCTTTGTGCAAGACTGACTTAGTGTATGTTTTGAGTGTGCATCACTCAACTCAGTAACGGTAGCTGAAGATAAAATATAATCATCCCTAATGTTGTACAGGACAAGATTCATTAGGTCTTGAATCCAAGTCTCATGGAATGTAATTGTTCCCTCCAAAACATTTTGTCCTATCTGCTTTTAACCTGGGAGGCAGTGAAGCAGATGGAGCCAGGCTCTTCTCAGTGTTGTCCAGTAACAGAACAAGAAGCAATGGGCACAAATTGAAATATAGGAAATTAATTTTAAATGTAAGAAAAAATCTTTTGAACCATGATTGTGGTTTTTAGCCATGATTGTTTTAAACCATGATTGTGGTCAGGCACAGGAGCAGGTTGCTCAGAGAGGTTTTGGTGTCTCCATCCTTGGAGATATTCAAAATCCAACAGGACATGGCCCTGAGCAACCTGCTTTTGCTGGGCAATTAGCACCTTCAGTGTATGCACCCTGCTCTGAGCTGGGGGATAGGAGTAGGTGATCCCAGAGATACCGTCTACCCTCAACTATTCTGTGATTCTGTGATTTTCTGGGGGAGTAATTTACTTGTGTATTTGAATGTAATAATGAATATATCTGTGTTAGTAAGAGGGTGAAATGATCCTATCCTTACAGTCTACTTTGAGACAAAATATGAATAGACAAAAGCCCAAGACTGAGTTCCCAGTGACTTATGGTGGTTTTATTATGATACAAAATTTTATCCTTGGATGGGATTAATTCCGTTATTTTGTGACTGCCATTTAAATATGTTTCATGAAAAGTTCTTGTAGCTTGTTCAAGTGTATAAAATATATTATACTTGCAAATCTATTTATAGGCCTGGCTGAAAATACCAGTGCATGTATGCATGTGGGTATGTAGTGATGTTTGATATATTTGGTAACAAACTAATACACATGTCTGGAGATGAAGTGACCGTGACAGCCCAAGAATAACACTTTGCAATGGTGATAATTATTTCCATGAAGAGATCAGCCCAGTGCTCAGCAGCAATAAAGATGAAATTTATTAGGAGAAGAGTAGAGACTAAAGCAGAGGAGATCACTGTGCAGCTGGGTAATTCTGTGGTGCTCCCAGGACTTGAATCTTGCATGCAGGTCTGGTCCTCATCTTTCAGACAGAATATTGGACAAGGTTCAGGAAGGAATGACAAAGATGATCACAAGTGTGGAAGACTTCCAGGCACTGGACAGCTGAGTATGCAGGGACTCTTTAGCCTGGAAAAGAGGTAATTTAGGGGGATATAGCTGTGGTCTGCAAAATCATGCATAGCAGAGTAAGAGGGGGTGAGTAAGGCTTAACTGTGATTTCTGGCAGTATCAGAACTTTCGCCATCGAATACAGTAAGTGAGACATTGTTTCAGAACAAACATAAGGTGATGAGTGTTCATGTAGTAGGTGAGAGAAACATGGAACTCCTAGTCAGATGATGTGAGATATATTAGGATGTTTACATAGGGGACTGGGCAAGTACTTGAAAGAGAAGTCAAGGTATTTATTAATAAGCAGACCACCTTAGAATCAGGAGATCTGCTGAGATAGGATGTTGGAGGATAGAAAAATGACAGCAGGAGGGTCTTAGCTTGTGCTGATTCTTCCAAACGGTTTTGCACGTGAAGCAATATCTTAGGGTAGGGGGGCCCTTGTACAGCCTGACAGATTGTGCTTTTGCTGGGCTTTTTAGAAGCATATACCCTCTGGAGCTTTGCAGTGCTGGATAGTATAGCAGTAATTCCACAGCTGGATGGTAGCTCCATTTCAGTGTTAAAATGCCATGGAGTTTTTGAAAGGTTGGGCTTTCTCTAGTTCCTGTATCAGATTATGGATTACAGAGAGAGAACCAGTTGAATTCCCCCATGACATAATTTGAGTCTTCTTTCTTTGGTGAATGTAAGGACATTTTAGATCAAGTGTAGCAACATTATCTGAAAGCCAGAAAAGGATATACTGATCCCTCATCATTTCCTCTGGCATGTTCCGAAAGAGGAAAGTGCACCACTAGTGAAAGAAATGGTAGCTGAGCCTTCCTGCATTGGCTCATGGGGAGCTCAAAAAGCAAAGTACAGCCCTTGATGGCTAAAGGGAGCAATTGTAGAACTCAGTGCTGAAAAAATCTGCATAAATAACATTGGCTTCAGAGTGTGTATTTATAAAGATATTTTTTAAAGTTAAAGTTATGTTTTTGTGTGCTTTACTGTTGCACTTTGTGAGTGTTGAGCTGTGGAATGAACTCTGCTGTCATGACAGAAATAGCATTCAGCTGTAGTAAGAAACTCTGAGAAAAAAACAGCTTCTTGATTAAGACATTGGTTTTGAGCTTCAGTGGTCAAGCTAATCTCCAGCTCTGCCAGGGAGTTGCTATGTAACTGATAGAAGGATTTCTAGCTCAGTATTTAATATCAGGACTGCTTCATCTTGGTGTTGTGACTTCATTGACTTCCCTTCATTGGCTGTCCAAGGAACCCGAGTCTGTCAGCATAGCTGATGGGCAGCCTGAATCACTCACTGCTGTTTTGTCAAAGTTAGACATACAAAATGCAGTCTTACTGTGGTCTTCAGCATCTCTTTTCCCTGTTTTGAAGGAAAGAAAGTGATGCTTTTTTTTTCCCATTGTTCATCTTCCAACCTTTTAAGGTTCCTTGGACAAGAATTGCCTTTTACTCTGGTTCTTCATTGGCTGATATATGGGTATACACAAATAAATCATGCAGTATGTGTAATTATAATGTATATGAGGAAGGTCTAGTTAGAAATAAATCTGTCCAAGCTAATTTTGACATAGTAGGTAGGATATTTTAGAGATAAGAAAGCACCTTGAGTTCCAGCAGGGAAAGGATGTGCTCATGCCAGAATCAGGGAGGGAAAAAGATTACCATCTGGTAAGCACACAGCTAGAGAAAGAGAAGCAGCTGACCACATTTAGGAAGCAAATACAGGTTAAGATGGAAATCAGAGTGTACCGAGACTTCCTTCAAAGAAAAGAGGACTATTCTGCAGGTTTAGATTGACTGGAATGTTCACTGCTGACCTGTGTAATGATCAATTGGTTTCATATTTTCTTCTCTGCTTAAATAAACTAAAATCCTGCAAAAGAAAATGTTGAACAGAGGGGTGATTACTGTTTATTCACCCAGTTTAGAGAATGAAAAGACCAGTTGCCTTTCTGTTAAATCTCTTCTGTTTCCCTTAAATAAATATAAATAGCAATTTTTAAAGATAGTTTTTAACTTTCTGGTTTCTTCCTAGGTTGTAAATATGATATCTTTTTAGTAGCTCTGTGAATGGTGGCTCTCATTAGTCTTTCAGGTGACTGATCAGGGTGGAAAGAAATGGTAGTGATAAAACAGGAGAAATAAATTCCGTGAGTCTTAATGGACTGGAAATCATGGAAGTTTAAGCCTGTCAAAAAGCCTGTCTCCACATATCAGCAAAATATGTAATAATTTTGGAACCTTTAACTCATCAACATTACATCACCATTGTTTTCTTTCCTCCCCTTTTAATTAGATGGGGGAGAGAACTGACACTTCCTTAACTTCAGAAACTTTGGTCACTAATAAGCCGCAAGTCAAACTAAAATACAGGCCATTTCAGTTTTGCGCCATCTTGTTGCTCATCAGTTTTATAGCCCTTAACTGGCCAAGACTTCTTAAAAGCCTTTTCCTTTTACAAGGCACCGAGGAACTACTTACAACAACATTTCTGGATTTAGAGAGGTTTGCAAGTGTCCATGTGGTAGAAGGTGGAACTGAGATTTGTGTCTCAATTAATGTAGAAGCGCTGCAGATAGTTACAGAAACTTGACTGCGGAATACCCAAATTCATGAGTGTGTCACTATGGATAGACAGTTTGGCTTCTGGACCATGGTGTTCTGCACTTTGTTGGGGCCATTCTGTTCCCCCTTCCTCTGGTTGCTTTCTAACCACATTTTTGTTTATTCTTAAGAGTTTTAATTTAAAAAAAAAATCCATAAAAAAGATACAAAATCCTTATCCCTTAAAAAGCAATTGCTATCAGTTTTACAGTGTTCTTAATTGAGTTGACTGCATGCAATTCAACCTGTTTTTATTAGAGATTCAGAGTTGTCTGAGCCTGCTGTGTGGAAAGGTGGTTGGGATAACCAAATCTATAATATCTCAGATTTCAGTTATATAATGCTATGGCCTCATAAGTACAGACCCATTGGACACTGAAAGAGCAGGAATTTGATTTCTAAGACCCTTGGAATTCAGTGGAGTGAGTTTGCTGTTATTTTCTGTAAAGTATTTTGTAACAAGAAGGAGAAAGGAAAGAAGAACCACACTCCTGACTTTTAAAGTCAAACCTAACACAAATGAATTATATGACTCATGGTATTATCTTTGAAGTGCTAAAACAGTAAGAGCTTCAGGGATGTCACAGCTTCAAAAAACAGATGCTTCCTGTGCCATAGTGTCTCCATCTACAGAATGTGAATATTAATGTTTTAATCCATAGGGACCTTCTATACAAATTACTTTGTGAGCCCCAGGTAATCAAATATTATCATAAAGTTTTCCTTTGCCTCTCTTTCCACTGCTGTAATAGTTTATCCTGCATAAAAGGAAACTTGAACTGTGTAAGCAGTTTGAATGGGCTTCAGACCATATGCCCAAGAATAGCTCACATTTTTTTCTGAGATTACTGTTTATTTACCATACTGCGCACAGCCTCATTCTGCTTGAGAACAATAATGACACGCATCTAACTATTTTAAAGAGAAAATCTCCCTAGAAATGCATCATTCTGTCCTTGCAAATTGCTAACTGGATTTTTGTAACAGGTATTATAAAGATGTTAGTGGGAGTTTATGTAGAGATTCCAGCAGCTGACTTGTGAATATCCTGCCTGACCAATCTGGTCGCCTTCTGTGATGGGGCTATGGAACTGATGGACAGGGGTAGAGCAGTTGATGTCATCTTCCTGGACTTGTGCAAAGCGTTAGACACTGTCTCACATGACATCCTTGTCTCTAAATTGGAAAGACATCAATTTGATAGGTGGACCACTTGGTGGATAAAGAACTGGCTGGATGGCTGCATGCAAAGAGTTGCGGTCAATGGCTCAATGTCCAGCTGGAGGCCAGTAATGAGTGGTGTCCCTCAGGGATTGGTGTTAGGACGGTCTTGTTCAACATCTTTGTTGGTGACATGGACAGTGGGATTGAGTGTGCCCTCAGTAAGTTTGCTGATGACCCCAAGCTGTGTGGTTCGGTTGATACACTGGAGAGAAGGAATGCCATCCAGAGGGACCTTGACACGCTTGTGGGGTGGGCTGATGACAATGCCAAGTGCAAGGTCCTACACCTGGGTTGGAGCAATCCCAGGCACAGCTGCAGGTTGGGCAGAGAAGCGATTCATAGCAGCCCTGCGCAGAAGGACTTGGGGGTGTTGGTCAATGGAAAAATGAACATGAGGCGGCTGCAGTGTGCGTTCACAGCCCAGAAAGCCAACCATATCCTGGGCTGCATCAAAAGAATTGTGACCAGCAGGTCGAGGGAGGTGATCCTGCCCCTCTACTCTGCTCTCGTGAGACCTCACTTGGA
>JAOEHX010006061.1:0-15742 GCA_025448015.1 Bolborhynchus lineola | reverse complement strand
CCAAGAGATTACTTAAAGAGCCTCAGTGAATCAAAAAGTCCTCTAAGCCAGAAATGAGAAATGTGTAACAGTGCAAGCAGAGGGGAAAGTCTCCACAAACCTCCTAAGAAAGTTTCTGGTCCTCCCCACTGTATGGAGTTCTGACTTGCAGCCTATCTCAGGTGGCTGTCAGATTACCAGTGACCGTGATAAGGCTTTCACTTACCTCAGCTGAGAAGGCTTAGAAGCAAATAAGAATTGCAGTGGGAACCAGCTGCTCACATGTCTGTGATGAGCAGGCTCACAGGAAGATTTTTACTCAGTTTCTGTGCCTTGCATTATTAAACTTACTACCTGATGTTCCTGTCATGCAGTAAATCCAAAGAATTACTATTTGCTGAGATTTTCACTGTGTCAGTTTGTGCAGATCCGTAAGATAGTTTTCCAAATTTCTTGAGAATTTCAGATTACATGAAGGAATCTTAGTGTAACGTTTTAGCTGGTTTCTATTCCATGGCATGCTGTTCCAGCAGTGCCTATGGCTGTCAGCTCAGCTTTTGTTATTGTAGTCTGCAAGGTTCTACACTTCAGTATCCCGGTCTCTGCACAGACAAGTCCTGCAGGCTGATAATAATCGCATACACATACAGAGCAATGATCATGATAAAAATCAGTGTAACAAAACCAATTTACCTGATGATAACAAATGTTATTGATTGATTAGTACAGCAGCTTTACACAGTGATTTAAGACAAAGACAGGTTTTCCTTTTAAAGACATTGACTTAAAAATACATCTCAGACAAAAAAAGAAAAATGTCAGACTGTGACTCAAATATAACTGTGATCTGACTGTACCAAACAGCATATGTGGCAATATTACCATGTTTCTGTTGCATACAGAACATTGTAGCCACTCACAAAATATGAGGAGAAAAAATATTTTAGTTACAATTTGTTCAGCCATTCCATACTTCTCAAACAAGATTAACGTTTATTAACACAAATTTGCAGTAGAATTTCAATAAACCTGAAATTTGACCCAGGCTTAAGCACTGTGCAGCACCACTGAGCCAGGCAGTGACACTTTTATTCATAATAGATGGCATCTTTTTCTACATTTACAGCTACTACTTCTGCAGTTGTCCAAAGGTGGTACCACTGACAAAAAATAGTTCTCATTAGTACTAATGGTGTTATGAAAAACCTTTCCCCATCTCCAAAACAGGCAGAGCAACAGCTTCTTACTTCAGAGGATGTTCTGAAGGTCAGTTATTTTACCATTTCCCTCCAATGAGGCTATCTTCAACCATTAGCACACGGAATAATATGTATTGCAGATGTTTTATTTTATTGGTTTGGTTTAGGGGTTTGAGTTTTTCTGATTTGTTTTTTTTGTTGTTGCTGTTGTCGTTGTTATTTGTTTTAACAGCATTTTGAAAAGCAAGTAATAGTTCTGAATAAAGGGTGGAAGAAAGAAGTTACTCCCTCTGTTGTACAGTATTGCTTAGGACTATTTTGCAACACAAGCTTTTTGATGACACATTTTCAAAGCCTCTCAATTCTGATATTTTGTTTTATTTACTACCAATGAAAACATTTCTGACAGGGAGGTAAGTGAAGCCTTCTAAACATTGAGATTGCATCCTCATTGTCCAGGGAATTGCTAATGCCTTGGAAGCAAACTGTATGATCATGTTCTGGGAGGGATTGATCATCAGAGTCTTAGGAAATGCTACCTATCCTCTTGAAGTGACGGGCTAGTAATTCAACCTTTCACCATCCTGTGAGCCATCAAGCAAATAGTCCAGCAGATGGATCTGGGGTTCTTCCAGGCTTCTGAGTTCCTGGCGATTCTCAATATGCTCATTAACCTTATGCTTTTGAAGAGAAACCCAGTCTGATGCCTGAAGGCTTTCTGTATTGACATTTCTGTTGCCAGTAGAGTTGAAGGAAAATACCATTTGTTTTTCATGGGAAAGTTGGGAAAGTTGGGAAAAGAGTAAAAGAAAGAGTTGTTTTTAATTTATTATTTATGCTGACATTTCCCATAAATGAAAACAGGAAAATAGGCAGTTTTCAAATATTAATTATATTTTTCAAAACTGAGGCTTCAGTATTTAAACCAAATATTTTCCAGTATTTAATTTTCAACAAAGAAAATCCAATTTCTCTTAAAAATTGGGGGGGGGGGGCACAATAAGTGTTCTTATTTGCAATGAAGGGGCACTCTGCGTGTGAATGTGAATTCAAACTACTAAAATATCATTATTTTAATGAATGTTTGAGCTTTAGTAATTTTTGAAATTTCATCTTTCTTCCTTTTCCAGCCATGCAAAGTTTATTTTTCAATAAGAGAGTATTGGTAGGTAATAGGAAGTTGATGCTGAATTTGCCCTTTCTCTGTACACAACTGCTACAGAGTCCCTTGTAAAATGAAGATGCTGCAGAGAAATTGTGTTCCAAGTTTCCTTCCCTAGTTCAGGAAAGAACCTTAAGACAAAGTCAAGCTGCCTGGATCAAGTATTTCACACCCAAATGCTTACTGCAAATAGGCATAGTACTGGTTCTAAAGTTACCTAGCAATTAACCTCAGAATATGAAACACCTCTGACCATTTGCGTCAGGCAAATATGCTCTCCCTGAAAACTGTGCTACCAGAAAAAACTAGCAAGCTCTGCATACAGACCTGTGCATTATTTAAGCATAAATAATGATGTCATAGAAAAAAAAATGGGGAAAAAAAGGAGAAAAACAAATGGGATGAACGATGCTGTGGAAGTGCCTGTGTGGTACATGGGTCATCAAAAGTAGGGAGCCACATCATGCAAAATCCTGTTCTCCACCAATGTTACCTGAAACATGGATGCCTAATGTAGAAACTGTAGATAGCCAACATCTGACCATGTGAGGTCTGCACAGAGCAGTTGTCATATCCTTGAGTGTTTGCTCAGGCTTGCCAAATGGGTGCCAACAGGGGCTGAGCTTTTGCCCAGCCTTGTTATGTCCCCTCATCCTTTTTGCCTGGGTTTGTTGCAACTGCAGTTTTCTGTCTGGCTTAGTCTCTTTTCATCTCTTTTTCTATACAAAGCACAGAAACTAAGACAAGAATCTATGGCCCCAGGAGGAGCTGTAGCCATGAACAAGGCCGATTTTTAAATCTACTTTTCAAGACTATAGGTGTTTACAATGTCTGGCTATATTAACATCTACAGTGTATTGGTTAGTAAAGATAATGACTAGTACTTCAAAAATTGACAATCTCCAAGAGATGTAGGGTAAGACTGGATCAAAAAGCTAAAAATAAGAGTAGTGCAAACATCATATTAATAAACACACTAACAGCCCTCCTATTCCTAAACCCAAGCACCCTCAACCTACCCCCAGAACTATTCTCCACCACCCTAGCCACAAAAACCCTACTCCTGTCCTCAAGCTTCCTTTGAGTACGAGCATCCTATCCACGATTCCGATACGACCAACTCATACACCTCCTATGAAAAAACTTCCTCCTACTAACACTATCCCTCCACCTCTGACACACCAGCATGCCAATCTCTTACGCGGGCCTACCCCCTTACCTAAGGAAATGTGCCCGAACGTTAAAGGTCACTGTGATAAAGTGAACATAGAGGTACACCAACCCTCTCATTTCCTAATAAACTTAGAAAAGCAGGAATCAAACCTACACAAAAGGAATCAAAATCCTCCATACTTCCTTTATATTATTTCCTAGCAGTTCCTTCCAAGGGAACAAAACAGAAAATGAGAAACATCTTGGTATACCCTACGAGAACATTGACTTGTACAGTGTTAATTTGTTGATCGTACTTAATGAAGTTCAATGTGAAACAAGGAGAATAAAAGGCTATTACCATCTCACTATATTATTTCAGAACTTGTAGCTACTCTGCCACAAACTGTTTGGGCCAATATTTCTGAGAGGTCTGAGGAAGCAGAGGTTCTTTTCTTTGTTTCATGTTTTTGCACAGAGGTACTTTTCACTTTTTCCCTCTTACAAGTGTCTATGTGTGTGAGAAGGACAGCTTTTTAGCAAACTGATTATGACTTGCAGCATTTCGTGAAGCTGCTACTCACTCCTCATTATTCCTACAGCTTCCATGTTTGTAGCTGTTCCTGCCTGTAGCAGGGAGTAACTGTAGTGTAGGGGAATGAGAAGAAGGTAAAAATGAAACTGGAATTAAGAGAGAGCAGGACACTAATAAAACAGCTCAAAGTATCTTTTCAGATTAACCTTATGATTCTGATTTCTAAATTGGGTGCAAATCATTCAGCCTTTATTCTGTTGTGTAAGGGAAGCATAAGCAAACATCACTGGAATATAGCTGTGCTATGCAGCTGCCTTTTCTATTCAGCACTTTTATCTTGTCACAAGTCATCCTGCATAGTGACAGTTAGTATAAGCAATAAACTAAAACTATAGCACTCTGTCTTTTGAAAGCTAATGGATGTAAGCCCACATTTCTTACCCTAGCAGGCAGGCATTTGTCCCATTTGTTCCTTCTCTATTTTTAACACTAATATACTTCTTACTTTCCCCTTTCATCCACAGAAATTACATGCTATTATCACCACAGTTTGTGTATTACCTGATAATGGAAATGAATCAAGTTGTGTACTGCTCTCTGTGCCTTGCAGAGTATCATCATTATGTGATAATAGCAGAGATAGATCAGAATGATAGAATGTATGTTTGACTAGTATCTCCCAACAAGGGCCCAAATTTTATTGGTATTTAATATCAGGAGGTATAAGAACAGAGATCATCAGTTTAGGGAGAATCTGTGCAAGGCTTAGTATAATTATCACTTCTCATAGCCTTGGGTATTGGATATTATTATGTTGGTAGACTTGTAGAGTTTTAATGTCATGCACATAGTTTGATATCTATCTTTTCTGAATTTTGTTCAGCTTTATGTATCTTAAATATGTGTAATATGGAAACCAGAATATACCTCCATGCCCAACAGGATGATGATCACAAATTATGCTCCAAAGATGACATTCACTGCACATTTTTTGAACAGCTGCATTTTTACATCAAAAATCCTGGCTGCCTGCATATTTTAGTTCATGAGTTTGATAGGAAATAGTACTACTACTATCATTAAAGTAAGTTAAACAATTCAGTATTCTGAAGACTTACTGTAGAAAACTCCCATAGGAATGGCAGAAATAATCACAAAACTTAAATTTAAGCTGAATTTGATTTTTTAATATGCCTGATAAGACAGAAACTGAGGAAAAAGTTTTGTGTTTAAAAGATTTTTTTTTTTCCTGCTGCAACATCTCACTAGCTCATCAGAAATTCAATAACACTTATCTCCTGACCACAGTCTAACTCCCCACATGTGGTATCCTTGAAGAAATAATGCTGTTATTATTCCTATTACTGTTAGTAGTACTTCCAGAGAATATATGTCTAACCATTCTACCCCTGGGCAAAATCTCCCTTTGTACCCAGTGCTATATTAACTCAGAACAAAAAGATATCCCAGCCAAAATCTTAGAAATCAAAGCGCAAGACAACACTGGTAAGCAAACCAGTAAAAGAATGAGCAACAGTCTGGCTCACTATCACATTTTGTGAAGAAACCACGGAGAAAATGTTATGGTTTAAAATGCCACACAGGTATAAAATACCATTACAGCTGAATAGGAGGGAAATGACAATTAAAAGATGTGATACAAGAAGGTTATTCTGAGTGATTGTGGAATCAAACACATTTGCCAGGGCTGCAGAAAGAGGGATAATGAGAGAGGGAAACAGAGGCAGGTCTGGATGCTTCTGTTACCTACTGAGAGCTTGGCGCTAAGCTCGGAGGGGTGCTGCGTGGTCACACTCCCTTGTAAACATTCATGGGAGGTTGTGTTGTAACGTACAGGGAGTTTGCATGTACCGCGCACAGAAGAAGCTAAAGGCACATGAGACACTCTTCAGTGAGATGGGCCGTGAAGGATCTGGCCATTGTACCACCCCTGCTGAAGACTCTCCAGCAGATGCAGAGATGAGTTGGACATGGGTTTCTGTTGCTGCAGGGTCACTCATTGAAAGGCCTCTGAAGAGGAATTTGCTGGTGATATCTGTATAAAGAAAATAGGAAGTGAACTCCTTTGTCTATGCAGAGGGAAAAAACCCAAACCAACAGTTTTGTGTGACACAGCTATTCCTTATTAAACTGTTTGTAAACAGGTTGTTTGTTTAATCTAGCCAGGAGTATGTGCTACAGGATAAAATGTTGCCAGTGAACGAGCCACCATAGTTATAAATACCATCAGATGATGCTTTGCAGCATAGAGCTGATCATGGGCAATTTACCACAAGGTGAACTAATTATATTTATTTCTTGCCTAAGTCATCAGGAGGATCTGCTTCACGGATCTGGAGCATTTTCAGTGGAGAGCTTGACCAGTAAGAGTAATTGAAAGCAGTTCAAAGATATCCTAAGAGAGAAAAAAACAGTCCTGGGAAATAATAATGTGGGGTGATTTTGAGTTCTTTGGGCAAACTAGCCAAGGAAAATTACTGGGTAATTTAGCTAGATAACTTCTGAAAGTGACTTAGAGCCTAATGAGAAATCCTGATTTGAAAAAAGTACAGGGGTCTTCTGTTAGCCTAAGAATAACTCTAAGAATGTGCTCTGAGAGATTTTGTGATCTGAGGAATGTTATATTTTAGGAACTTCTTTTCTGTCTTGGGTAAACTGATTTCAAAATGATCAGGAATACCAAGAACTTTCAATAATTTTGGAAGGGGCAGTAAGCTTACTGTGAGCCCCAAAAGTGAGTGCCATGGGTGCTAAAAAGGCACCCAGGCATCTAATTTCATGCTGGATTCACCCAAGGATGAACATAAAAGCAATAAGATAAAAAGGACCTTTAATCTCAGCAAAGGATAAAAGGAATGAGTTAGTGAGAATGTCAGGTAGATTAATTAAGGGAGTCACAGTGAACAATATTAGGCAGTAAATAACATTAGGGCATAACATAATTACCATTTCTAAGAGTTATTTATCACCAAGTAACCCTTTTTGGTCTAGGCCAGTCTTAATTCCCCTGGGCTCATGTACTTTTCTGGAGCCGCCACACCTTTAATTATGTAAAACCTTAGCTTTCTTAATTTTTAGGGCTGATCTGTGCTTGAACAAGTTATTGCTCCACTTGGGTTGGATTCTTCTAGCCGTCTGGCCCCAGTCCCTCATTTCTTTGCTAGATTTTGAACTAGAGTCTGGGGCAGTTCTTGCACTGAAGCATCATCCCTTTGTAACTCACTGAGCCTTCCAGGGCCCCCAGGTACCACCAACTGCATTTCTCAGGGATTTCCTCATGACACTCATTTCCAGTTTGATTTGAAAAGGCTTTTTCCAATGCTCTGCCACACCTTTTTTCTTGAAGTGGGAGCACATGAGAGTGTCCTATCAGGACAGGGGAAGGTTTCCCTGGAAGTCTCTTCTTAAAAGTAGGACATCTTTTGATTCTGATATAATCTTCTTTGCACTGTTTTGTAGGACCAGCCAAGCAAGTGCCCCAGGAAAACCTGCACTTTTTCTCTCTACCCCCAGTGCCCAGTTGATTTGTATGTCTTTCAAGTTACAATGAAAACCATACCCCAACGGAAAATGACTATTTAGCTCCATGCAAAATGTTTACAAATGTAGATTCCTTACAACATTTAGGTTTAAAAAAGGGAAAAAAAAGATAAAAAAGCAAAAATCACTATGACTTGGTCAGAAATGACCAGGTATGTTTCAGTTTTGCATTCCAAAAGATCTTTTTTGTAATAGAATTCATTGTCTTTAAATATATATGAAAACTTAGTAAAATGTTTTAAAGGTCAAAATCAGAGAATGATCTGATATTGCTGAAGCAATACTCTTGGATTAATACCAAAATAAGTCTTTTAAAACTGCTAAAAATTAATTCCTCAAGATATGTCAAAAATGTTATATTTTTTTTTTTCACTTTTAAAAGGTGAAAAGAAGCTACATCTCTTACTGGAAAATCCTCTTTGCTCTTCCCAGACAACATCTCCACAAGCTATTATGTCAATGGACCTTCTTCACCTGCGCTCCTCAGGTTCTGGGTCTGCAATTCATCTGACTTTGCCCTTTTAAATGTTTAATCAAAGTCTGATCTTATTCTTCCTCTGCAGATGTTGAAGAAAGCTGAGGAACCCCAAAGAGCCCATACATTTGGGAAGAAGCCCATACAGTTTATAGTGAAAGTATCTACTTTGCTTTAGAAGGGGCTGAGAGAGCCAGATGGAGTTGGAAGAGGCTAGGAGATGAACTTTATAATAGAAAACGGCTTTGTTGTAGTGTTAACCATAAGTACAAAAGAAGCAGTACCAGCCTTGCCTTTTCTCTCTCTGAAAAAAAAGGAAGCAGAGAGGAGCAAGTGGAACTCAGACATTTCTGTGGTGCTTGCCTCAGACCAGAAAATTCCTGAAAAGAAGAAAATTCCTTTTCTTCTTTCTTCATGTATTCCTTATGGTCATGGATATTGCTATACATGTATCACATTTTCTCATCACAAATAACATAATCTTTCATTAGTGAAATCGAGCAATTTTATAAAATTGAAAGATCAGTGTTAATTAGTCTATTCATGCAGGAGCCTATTTTATTTAAATTTTTCTTGAACACCTGAATAAGAAGCAAAAGTTGGTTTAGAATGGTAAGCTGACAGTACACCTGAAAATTTTAGTCTTGTGTACACAATGATACAACTGTGCTACTACAAGAAGTAACCTTTTTTCCAGCATTCTGAGTCCTTGTCTCCACTAGACATAAAAGTCACATTTTTATCTCATGTTAGTAAAGATTATAGTCATTAACATGTAGTGAATACACTTTAACTAAATTCTATAAATCAAGATAATCCTTAAACACTTACCCAATGTTCTCAGAACATTCTTCATTGTTTAAACATGTGAAAACTCTATCTTCACTAGGATTTTTTATTTCTTTTTACCTGGCATGTGGTCAGAGCACATTTATTTTTTTTTCCTAGCTTGGGCATACTATTCTATGCAGTAAGTCTAAGTACATAATGGAATTTGCCTTTTATACTAGCTATGCAAATGAGTAAACACTGAGAGAAGCTCATCTTGGTAAATTTAAGACACATTAAGAATATTCTGATCTACTTACGCTAAGCTTCGCACATGCCTTAATTGGAGCCTACTAGCAATATATTTAGAACATATTTAAATATTCAACTCCACACAAGGGCTCTCACTGCTTAAATGTTATGGCTGGAATACTAAAAAATACTGTATAGCTTCTTTTCTATACAAAATAGCCTTGAAATGGTTTTATATGACAGAACAATGTGAAGCTGAAGGTGTGAGTGACCTGGAAAAATTTATTTCCTTTATCAAACTAGCAGTGGAAATACTTCTTTAAAGATGGACCAATTGACATGAATACCATAAAAGCACTCATTAATATACTGTTGTATTAATAATATTGCTCATTTTTATTGCAACATGGAACTGCTGTTACATCATTTCTGCTAGTTGCAACTCTTTTGCAAATGGCTAAGCCTTTGTATTACTTAGCTAAGAAAACACATAATGCCTAGTCAATAATTCTGTTTACTTTTAGCAAAAACTGTGAAGAAAGCCTATGTAGAAGAAGGTGCTGAGCATCAGGCAACATAACACGTCTTCAGCTTCCAGTGTGAATTAGAGCACTGAGCATCAGGCAGGACTGACTACTACATAGAAAGGCCACATTCAAGGTCAGTGTGTGGGACTGTGTAACATTTCCTTTGATATTCTGGGTCCATAAATCTAAGAGTGGATATGTTGCTCTATTCAGGGAGGGTTTTTTCCATCTGCAAAAGAGGTGGCAATATATCTAACAATGGGCTTCATGCAACATGAAATCCAAGTATCTTATAAGACATGTTGCTTATGAGTTAACAATATTCACCTTTTTGACTTAACTGTTTCAGAGTGCCCTTGGCAAAGCTGGGAATTAGGAGCATCAGACACCTCCTCCCATCGATCCCCATCATGAATTCTCATCACACCATGGCAGGGAGAGACACATATTCTGACTGACTTCAATGGAAAAGCTTACTTCCCAAATCAAGTAAACAGTGAGCCATTCCTGGAGCAAGTGAATTTGAGAACAAAATTTTGGCCCATAGGCCAAGTTCCTAAAAATAGAAACATTGGAGGAAAGGCAAAATGCCACTCACATTTGCAGTGTGGTATAAATAAATAATATCAGTGGAAAGTGAAACTGCACTGAAAGTCATCCTTGCTTTTAGTACAAACAAGGAGCTCCCTGTGCAACTAGCAGAACAAATGAAGCCCGGTTTCCTATGGATTTTTGCCTCATGGCTGGGATCTCTGGTGTCTAGTAAAGTGTAAGCCCCATTTAAAAGTTTTTCTTGCATTTCAGGCATTTAGGCCATGTCTTCCCAATGGTGTGAGCTCACCTGAAACCTGTTAGTAAATGGAGCATGCTTAGGAGTGCTTTTTCCTTCCGGGAGGCAATGTTTTTTTACTACACATGTAGAATTTTATCTCTGGCACCCTTTTGTCACTGACAAAGGTTGGCTGACAGTTTCAAACATTACAGATATGGTCACATAGACAGAAAATCTGACAAGAACAGGCACAAACAGATACACATGTATATGTAAATAATATAATGTTATCAGATATCTGTCAGACTAATCTGGGTTACCTGCTGGTTCAGTACTGGCCCATAAGTGGCCCAAGTGCATGAAGTTCACAGACATCAGGCAGACTCCACTGACTACCCATTACAAGCATCTGTCATGTAGTTAAATTCTTCACTTCCGGCACAATCTGCCCTCCTGAAACACCTCAAAATATAGGTGGGCCTCTCAGTGTTGCTTTTTGCACAGCCTTTCTATGATGTCCCCCATCTGTGATGATACCCCGTAGAGGGGGACCATGAATCTCCCCTCTCTACTGTGTAAGATTGTCATGGAAAGCCTGAAATATGTTAATACCCACTAAAATCACAGAAGATGAGCCATATAGGAAGTTAACTCACTTGTTATTAAAACCATTTTTTCCAAGCCATTACCATCTAGGAGTTTCTTTTGTGATATTTCTTGCCACATATTTTACTTCTAAAAAATGCAACCTTGCTTACTGATCTAGTGACCTATTCTGTGAATTTTAGCCTCCTTCAAATTGCAGGGGAAAAAAAGGAGTTCATGTGGAAAAGGGAGTTTTTTGCCTACAGAGATGGGAGCCCTGGTTTAAAAATTCCTTTAAGGCTGTGGAGGCCTATGCTGCCTTCTACCAGTAGGATTATGCTGTGTAAGCAGATTGTGACCCAAAAAAATGACTCAGCTGTGCAAGAGAAATAGATGTTGCCAATTTACAAACGCTTTAAAAATAAAACATCATCTGGTCACTACCAGTTATTAGGCAACATAACACAAAAACAAAAGAATCAGGGCGGTTTCCTGATTTCTTCCATATCTGCTGTGTTAATCCAACATCATTTCTGGCCAGCCTTAAAACCAAATGAGAATAAATATTGAAGAAATAAATTAAAAGGGATCAGTGTGAAAGGAAGTAAAATGCTCATTAATCTACCAGAGAAGCAAGATTAAAATAATTACAGTTTAAAATTTTACACAGGTTTCATTAAACTCTAACCAGACTTTTCAATAAATGATTACTGCTCAATGGCAATTGTTAGAGATGTTATCTAAGAGGAAGGATGCATTATCTGTATTATATAGTTCTGTAAAAAATGTAATAACTTTTGGTCATAATTAATTACTATAACTTTGAGCTGGAATATCGATTGGAAATCACACATAGCAGCCCTAGGTGATTAAGAGGAGATGCTGGGTTCTTCTAATGGCTGCTGGCCATGAATACTCTAGATACTTTGTTACCAGCTACCTTGCTGACATTTGCCCAGGAAGGAGAGAAGGTTTTGCAGGCTGTTTTCCTCTTTTGCCCAGGTTGACACAGTGAGAGATGTAGCATTAACTACATGCATGGTAAACACAGTTGTGCTGATGTTGAGGAAGAGGAATTTGTGTGGTTCAAGATGTAACTACCTTTCTTGCAGAATCAGTAGGAGCAGAAGAAGACAGACAACTTTCTGTTTATGACTCGTGCTCGCAGATGGCACAACTGGCAGTGTGTCCCTAGTGCATTGATCATGCTACACTACTCACCCACTTAGTCCTTTCCCAATGGGCAAAGGAAGCCTGAAATGAAAATTTTATTGCACTGAAAATGAAGCACCACAGATGTGAGATTGGCATTGGCAGTCCGTGCATACTGTGTGTACTCTTATTTGCATGACATGTAGCTTGTGATAGGTAGAGGCTTTTTCTTGATCTAGGATAGTACTCCAAGCTCTGGGATAAAAGGAGATGTATTGCTCTTCCAGGTCCACCATGCAAGGCCCATTTCTTAGTCATTGACAGTAAAGATTCTGGTTAGTCTTGGGGTTTCTTATACAGCCAAGTTTTGGGAAATTCTAGAAAAGAAACAGAGAGGGGAAAGCACATTTGAAGACAAGAGATAATCACATTTCTAATCTGTGAAAATTCTCAGAAGTGCAACCTGTTACAGATTTCAAAGCTGGGAGAAAACAAAGCTGCAAGTCTTTATTCTCTTTATGAGTTAACATGAAGTTAGGATAAGAATTTGGACATAAACCAATTTTTTGCATCTATATTCAATAGTCAATCATGGTTTTTACTCAGTAGGAAAAAAATGAATCAGGTTCGTGACATCAGCATTTTCTTAAATCACTTTACTATTGTTTGTGTCATTTAGTTTTCATTTGAGTTTACTCTTGGCCTGCTTTATTCATGTTCACATTCCTCTTCTAGTGAAATATCTTCTTCCTATAAAATTTGGCATTTAGAAGTTGTTTGAAATGTAGAGTTCCTGAAAACAAGAATTAAAATCTTTCAGAAGATTCAAACTAATAGCTACAGGTTCAGCCATAAATTAATCCAATTTTACCATAGTATTGTTTTAATTTGAAACCAATAATTCTCACAAAGCCGAACCTGGATGTTCTGCTTACAAAGTAGATGAAATGATACATACACGCTTGTTGGCATACTATCATTTTTTTTTATTACATCCATTTGGAGATTCTCTTGTGTCATTCTCCATTTTCATGATGATCTTTTATTTGTTTGGAGTTTTTTTCCCAGTATTGTTGCATTTCATCATTACACTAACTTTATTAAGAAATTAAGGAGAATAAAAAATAAAAAAAGAGTTAGAAAAATCCATGTTCAATGAAGAGACTTATTTTTACTTCTAGTAACAATATTTTCTTTTCCTCCTTGGTGCCTGAACCATCTTTTCTCTAAGGAACAGCCAAAATTTTGAATTTTAGTCCATCAGCTCTTCAGAAAATAAAAAATTTGTCCATTGTATCTATACTCCTCTTAATTTTCTTTTCTTTGTTGTTGAGCACAAAATCAAATTTCATACAATTATAAGAAAACAGCTTATTTGTTCTCATTTTCTCAAGCTTAAATGCATTAATATAATTTCTGTATGTTATTTTAAAAGTACCTGACAAAAATAGACACAGAGATATAACCTTTGTTGAAATTGTTTGATTATTAAGTATTCTGTAATTTATTTTTTAACTCCTTACAAGACTGTAGACTGCAGCCAGGACTGTTGAAAACCAACTGAATTTGGCATATTTTTTATTTCTGGTAAATACCTGCCATGCTACAAAATCCTGCTAAATTTATTGCTGAGTATTTAAAGCCTCAATATAAAATGTATTTCTTTGTTTAAAATAAAATAAAAATGTCAAAGTGAGAGCTGGCTTTTGAAGAGTACACCAAAGGCAGTATGAGACAAATCCTTTTTATAGTTATGCCTAAATTTACTCACAGTAGCATAATGCTATATAGCAGAAAATTAATTAGAGTTCTTTTTGTGAGTGTAGAAAGTAAAATATTTGACAACATGGAGTAATGAGGTGGTAAAGGCAAGATCATATTCTTTCATGGAGGCTGTTGAGGAACAATTTGGCCTGCTATGGTATGCTGAAATCACATGCAGGTTCTAGCCCTTCTAAGACTACACAGCTGAACCTAATTTTACCCTATGGCAAAGACCAGGATCTTCAGTTAGCATCTACCACATCCTGGTCCCTTAATCTGTGTGTTACATGGTGGCACCTCCCACAGTAAAAGTTCTAATACTTTTACAGAACCTCAAACTAATCGTTATTGCATGAAAAACATATGGAACCACAATTCATACTTGTGTTGGTTGATTGCAATGAATATGTTCAATCTTGTTTTCATCACTTGATTTTATTTTTTAGTGAAACTTTCCCTGAAACAAATGCTGTTTAAAACTTATTTTCAGGGTATTGTAGCTTGTACTAAAATATGCTTTCAAAGCTATTTTTTTTTTTAAATAAAATCTTTTTCAAAATATCATACACTGGAAATAGGAATAATGCAGCAATAAAATAAATTAATGAAGTTCTGAAGTTCTTCCACAGACACTTTTCTTTACTTGGAAGTTACCTATATTCATAGCATCAAAGACCTAAAGTGCGTGGTTCGCTTCTCTGCATTAATATTCTCAGATCTTCAGGCTAACCAGTTCATACAATCAGTCATGCAGTCAAATACATTTTACTCATCATGAGTCAGACCAGTTTCAAAGTTTAAATAGGAGATCTCTGCTAGCTTAATACATTTGAAATACATTTAATACAGAAACAGGTGAAGAAAAACTCACCTAAAGAGCTGAGTAGGTGGATTTTGCAAGGTGCTTCTTGCTGCTAGGATGGTGCCAAGCAGGATGGAGTAGGTTGGAAGGTGAGGCTAAGGCCAGTGCAAGAGGATCAGCAACCAAGCCTGTAGCTTCACTATTTCTTTGCACTGGGGCTTAGTCTTGTGTGCCAGCAAGGTTCAGACAATGTTCTTCTGGGACCAACCCTCTTTTTGGGCATTTGAGGTGAAGAACAATGTCATATAGTTCCTAATTTGGTGGTTCCAATGTGGGATGGAAACAGGAAGTCAAATGTTGGTGTGAGTTACTCCCCAGCAGTAGGAAGCCATCAAATTTTTCATTTAAATCAAAAATGATAGCATTATCATTGATTGGGTTTATTGATAACCAGACACTCTTGCTGTATCCTTGGAGTCTGGGAACATTCAGGCTTGGAGTCTGGATTTGTGGACATCTTTGATTTAATTCACACTTGCTACTTGTGTACTTCCTGCCAACATTGTTTAGATAATGCAGCACATCTGACAGGCTCTGTAGGAAAATCATGTCAAACAATGATGCTCTTTGTTGTGGCCAGGCTGGAATGTTAAACCAGGCTTTAAACTATACTGGAGTCAAAAAAAGATTAAAACATTTTTTAACAAAGGCTTCAAATGCAGAAATTAAGCAACTTAGTTCTTCCACATCACAACCCTTGGATCATAGCCAGGGTAATATTTACAGTGTATTGAAGGGGTTCATTCATCCTGTTCTGTTTTAGAAAAAGGAACTTATTTTCAGTAGAAAATCTTGATCTGCCCAAGTGTGCCAGGATCACACTATATGTCAATTCTGAAAATTATTTTATTGCTTATAGAAATATAACAAGAGACATTTAATAGAATCATAGACTCATAGAATGGTTAGGGTTGGAGAGGATCTTAAGATCATTTAGTTCCAACACCCCTGCCATGTACAGAGAGGCCTCATCCTAGACCAAATTTTCCAAGGCTCT
>JAOEHX010006055.1:11166-23502 GCA_025448015.1 Bolborhynchus lineola | reverse complement strand
TGCCCCATCCCTGGCAGTGTTCAAGGCCAGGTTGGACACAGGGGCTTGGAGCACTCTGCTCCAGTGGAAGGTGTCCCTGCCCCTGGCAAGGGGCTGGAACTGGATGAGTTTTAAGGTCTCTTCCAACCCAAACCAGTTTGGGAATCTATGATTCCATGACTCCATGTGGTTTTGAATGGCTTGTTAAAATCAGCTGTGGTTATGTATTGGGCCTGGAGTTCATCTCTACAAGTCCTTCTTGCCTCTAACCCCAGGAGGCCTTTCCCCAGTTACCACCAGGATGACTCCTACTTACATTTGGTGGGAATGTTCCTCTCCTGCACACCAAGGGCATTTTCACTGTCAGCGCTCCGCAGGCGGCCCCGGGGGTCCAGGTACTGCAATGCCAGGCCTAGGTTTTCCCCATTGGTGCTTAAGGAACGACTTGAAGGCACCAAGGTGAAGAGATTCCCTTGGTGACGCCGTATCCGGGGAAATGTCCTGCGTCCTGAAGACAAAAAGGACCATTTTTAAGTAACATGCTTCCAAATGAAAAGAAGTGCTCTAGAGGTTGAGCACTGAAGAGAAGGGAGAGAAAGAACATATTCTGCTCTGTACCCATGGAGTAGAATCTACTGCCAAGCAGAGAAGATGCAAAAATATAACCATTCCGGGCTGATGTTGCTCGAGTTCAGTATAGCTTTGGATCATTCCCAAAGCAGAAGGGAGAGAAAACTCCCTTCAGATCTAAAGTTGCCTTCCAAAGTAAGAATCTGGTTTATACAGGCTACCACCCAAGCTCCAAAGCCTCTTAACAGCTACACAGAGTGACTTTCTGGATAATGTGCCTGAACTTTCATTATGCAAATCAAAGCCATATACAGGGAAAAAACTTGCAGCTCTTGGCTGAGAAATTCATTTGCATAAAGCCATATGATGAGCAGGGATGTGATTCTTTAAGTCATTGGTATATCTGAAAGACCCTGAAGCAAGTTTGCATTGTGAATTAGCAAAGCAAAATGAATCTCTGAGGTAGGGACCCACTATATATGACCAAAGCTAATAAGTACATCCATTGCTCAATTCCCACTGGTCAGCCTGGATACCCCCAGGACAAGCTAAGCACAGAATTACAAACAGGCACCGTGGCTTGCTATGAAGATGTGGCATCATACATGGCAGCATTAACTCTAGCACTAACTGCAAGGACCAGGGCACTCCCAGACTCTTCAACTTGGAGTTCCACTTGCTCCTAGAGGTTGCCATTGCCTCACCTTCTTGTTCAGCCCTGGAACTGAGGGTCTGGAAACAACTCACCATCGTTGTAGTCTTTGTGCTGCATTGAGACGTTGTAGCGCCGGGGGTAGGTCCCACCTTTCCCTGCTTTGTCATAGATCTGATTTTCACGGTCTGGAAGGAGATGTAAAGAGAGCAGTGAGGCTCCTGCATAAAGTCTATGTTCTAATGACACAATTTTGCTGTAAGAGCGGGATCCTTTTAGGAAGAGGAAATAAACCTCACAACTTTGCAATCAACACATCCCCAATTCTTCTGTTTATACAATCCCAGCAAGCATGGCGGGGAGCCAGCATGTCTGGATCTTTACACTGGACACTGATATACCTGAGAACTCCTGTCTGTTATCAGGAAAGCTTTGTGCCCTGGACATCCGTGACTTCCGAAAGGAAGGACTATTGAAGAAAGAAAGCAAGAGTAAGTTTTACAATCCACTGGAGTAAAACCTACATGGACTTTAAATACAAGCTAATATATCTGCACACCAGTAACAGTGAGCTGCAAATCCAGGTCCTTGCAATGACTGCACACTACACCTGTAGAGCTAAGCCAGGCTCAGCTCCACACAACCAGACTATTTCCCAACACGGACAGTTATTTCTGTTCAGTTTGTGCCATTTATTCAGCTGCTCCCCAGTCTGTGGTATAAGAGCAAGTGCTTCCTTCAGACACGTGATGTGGAAGGTTAAAAGCAAGGCTAAGAGGAGGAGCAGAACAGGGTATCATCCTCACATTGCTCACAGGGCAGCAGAGAATGGGGACTACTGTCCCCAGTGATTTACCATGAGGGTGAGTTCCTCTCATGAAAACCTCAGTGCATTTTCCTCTCTACTAGCAGCTGATGGTAGACAATGCTTATAACCCTCCCATTTCTCCGCAGTAAGCGGGACTCCTCAAGCAATCCTAAGTTTGGCCCCTTGTTTGGCAGAAGGTTTTTACCATCTCTTAAGAGATCATACAAACTGCATCATTGCCAAAGCCACGTTATTTCACTTCTATTCTTGTTAACTAGTGGGAATGGAGTAAGCCTGATACAGCTTTCAGACTCTCAAATGAGACTCCTTTCCTCCTACACAAAGAACAGCAGCTTCCCCAGATGATGCCCACTCCTATGACAACCAACCAGGAGGGCTTTCCTCCCTAATCACTCCTCCACTCAGGGGAGGGAACGGGGAAAGAAGGACAGGGAACAAATTAGCAATGCCCTTCCCAAACAAATGTGTGTCAACTCTAAGTGCTTCCTTGTGACCCCATAAACTGAAGGAAGTAAAGAGCTACAAACCCAAACCTCCAGTGCTTGACAAAAAAGCCTACAGAGGAGCCAGCTTGGAGGAACCTTAAAAACACGCTGAAGCCCAATGTTACAGGCACTGGGAAGCCACAGTTGCTATTCAAGTTAATAGGATCTACAACTGCCCATAACACCTCAAATAACACCAACAGCAAAGAAAGGGAAGAGAAAGATCTAGAGCATCCGACTACAACAAACTCTTCATCCAAGAAAGAGACCCTTTCTTTACCTCTATTCTACCTTGCAGGACACAGAGATCTACTGCAATGGTGTATTTCTGTAGCCTTAGAGTAGTTGTTTCTTTTCTCTTCTTAAATGAGCAAGCAGAGCCTTGTCTAAAGGAGATTTAAAGCTGCTGCAACCAGACGCAGGCATACTTAAGAGCTCTGTAACGCAGAGCTACTGAAGCACCAGTTTGCTGGTGTCTGGTTTTGCCGGTTAACAAACCACTCTTATGGTTGAAGCCATCAGTCCATTCTCTTCAAAAAATATACTGGGATATAGGTAGGAAATAAGTTCCTATTTCCCTCCAAGCAAATATATGAGCTGGAAAATAGACTTCTGCAGAAGTACAACTGGCATTTTGATTTCAGCACATAAGTTCCTAACAGCTTGTACATTTGTACCTGTCTGCTGACCTGTCCAAGGACTGGCAGCTTCCTGATACTGAGTTTTCAGCACTGCTTAAAGGGTCCAGCATCTGCAACACAGAAGAAATCACACAGCAACATCAGTTCAATCTTATGCCTAAGAGGCTGTGCAGGAAGATCACAGTCCACTACTGCTTGCTTAGGGATGTTCAGATAAAGAAGGGAGTCTAAAGCTATTTAGAATGTACATTTACCCTGTTCACAGAAATTAAGGACATATCAGATTTGAGACACTGCTTTAGGTGTCAAAGTTTAAGTCAGCCTTGGGCTGTGTTTTGATCCCAGCTGACTTCAGGAACAGGGTCTCTGCTGCTGCTGCATTGCTGCCTTCACCTGCACATCACCCTTTGGCCTTACTTCCTACTCTCTGAATAGAGAAAGCAGTTTGAAATGTAGGAGGGTCACACAAACCTGAGTGTACACCCACCAAAACTGCTCATTCAGAGGTGGACAGACAATGCCTGATTCACAAGGTAACTCCTTCTGACACTGCAACAAAGGCTTTGAACCTGTACATCTACAAATGAGTCTGAAGCATATTAAATGAACAGAGCAGGTGCTAATGCAACTACAGCTGGTGAATATTATGAAGTGAGAGGGCCCAGAGTGCTCCTTAACTGCTGGACTTGGTTCCCCCCCCAGTGCTCATACTTACACACTGTTCACTGGTTTCTGGGATGAATTCTCCTTCACTGTTTATGCTGGTGTAGGAACCCTGCCGAGCAATGCGCTGCTGCCTCTCTGGAACGTACCCGGGAGGAGGTGAACTTCGGCCTG
This sequence comes from Bolborhynchus lineola, assembly GCA_025448015.1. NCBI lineage: Eukaryota > Metazoa > Chordata > Aves > Psittaciformes > Psittacidae > Bolborhynchus > Bolborhynchus lineola. Next base: position 19,509 of record JAOEHX010006055.1, on the reverse strand, counting down.
TGTTCTGGGAACCTGGGCCGGAAAGCAGCACAGTTTGGGTATGAATGCTTCTTGAAATGAACACAGAATCCAAAGCCTCACTTCTAACATGAGAGCTCTATGACCACAGCAACTCTGGAGTGAACCTTAACACTACAGTCTGGATAGAAATGGAACCAGGAGGTGCCATGGCAGAAAGGAGGTTGTTCCACGAGCACCTGCACTGCCATTTTACACACTACATGGTATTATTGAAGCCCCTAAAACAGCAGCCACCTATTTCTAATCAATCGTGCCCTTCTGAGGAGAGTTTCAGTCTCTAAGGGGGAGGAAAGGACTCCAGGAATCCCTGGCTTTTGGGCATAAACCTCACTGCTAATCTCCACAAAACACTTGTCAGAGCAACCAATCTTCTGCCTTAAGTTTGCTTTAACTGGTCCCATTTACCCAGAGTGACAGCACTATTCCTGCTGGTCACAATGAGCTGAGCCAATTATATGCATACTGAGCAGCTGCAGGATCACATGGGAGCACCGTTACCTTTGTAAAGAACCCCCAGATGTCTGTTTTACTGTGTGAAACCAAAATTATGTAACCACTTTGGTCAATTCTGCAGTGTCTGTTACTTACATGAGGTCACTACATGGGCAGAGAGGATGTTTAGGGGCCCAAGAGGGAGAAAACCATTGTACTCATCTATGCACAGTACTACCTAAAGAGTTTCTGTTGTGCTACCTACTGAGAGAAACTTTACCCCCAGGATTTATGTTTTGCCCCTGCGGATCTCAAAGCTGATGACACTTTCAAATGAGGAAAATACAAGATCCCTCTTTGCAGTGAGCCATCCACCTGCAGCTCCCACCAAGTCACCCTGGGAGCTCCAAGATACGCTGTGCTTCAGCCAATCTACTCAAGGTCACCCATGAAGATCTGTTTTAAGATCTATGCTCTTTACCATGCTGTCTTTCATTATCTGTGTGTACTCAGGTGCTGTGAAAGATGGGTAAAGATCAGCAAATCCTCTCCCAAGGAAAATATTTTCTACAGCAGTTATTGTAATACAGAGTGAAGGCAAACATCAGCAGAAGCTCACTGCAAGGCAGGGACACATCTTTTGGAGGACTGCAGAAGGAAAAAGGGACTCAACAGCTCAATGCTGGCTTACAGTGCATGGGGGGTGAGCTCCAAAATAACCTATTGCTTAAAGCTACCAAGTGGCTCTGCAGGGCTCACGTGATGTTACAGGCCAACTGGTGTGCAGATAAACAAGAGAGTGTGCTTTGGGGCTGCACTGAGGCCGGGAGCACACTTTCACTCCTTCCGATCCAATGGCATGGCTGGCCAAAGGGAGCCCAAGTCCTGCTGGCACTGGCCCAGCTGCTATTGTGGAAAGGCCACCATCACTGGGCAGGAAAAGGAAGTCGGCACTAAATCACTGTATATCAAAGGAAGTGAGTGGAAAAAACACAAGTGCTGCCAGAATTCTGAGCAGCTTTTTGCTTTTTTAATGTTTTAAACCAGAAGTTATCTTTACTTCCAACCCTCTGCCTTGGTGACTGCAGGCTCGAGGCCCATTCGCTTTAGAAGACAGGAACTACAGATACATCTTCTTGCAGACAACTGCCGCTGAATGCTGCTTTTGACTTCTGCTGTGGTAGGAAATAGGAAAAACCTCCATGCCTGAAAGACTACAAAACAGGGGCACAATCCTCTTCCCAATCAAAGATAGGAAAAGAGAAGGAAGGCTGAGCTACTGCCAAATTACTACCAGACCTCTGACAGAACTGGACCTCTTAATAACGTTAAGAGTCTGGTACTTTGACATGCTCAGCAAAGAAAACCAATGCTTCCTTGACTGATGAATGAACGGGTAATAATCAGGAAGCATCCATAAGCTGGGATAAGAGGAAAGAGTCTGTACAACTGGAATACAGAAGGGGCCCCTTCTTACTATACAGTTTACCCATGACAGACACTCGGTACGGTCTGTTAGCTTTGGCATCATTATTTGGATACTTCAGAGTGCCAATAAAGGAGATTTTTTTTGTTAATAGAATATTTCTGGCACTGAATTTGTCTGTGCAAAAAGAAATGTGGTGTTCAGACACATTTCCAGTGCGTGGATGATCTGCCTTCTTCACAGGAGCGAGGAATGTTGCTCCTTTCATGATTAACTTCCAACTAGAAAGGATGGGGAAGCTCTTTTTGTCCCAGTTTCAGTCACGTACTTCACAAGCTTTCAGCACTTTCTTTGTTTGCTACTTCATAAAAGCAAACTGCACAGCAGACTCTAGGCAGGATACAAGCAGGTTTGCTGGAGCTCTGGTCTAGTTCTCCAGTCCTTCTCTACTCTCCCAATTACTTTTGTGTGGATCTGCCTCCGGTTTAGACCCCCCAGTATGGAGATTGTCCATCCTAGTTTAACTGGATTTATTACTTGTCATTAAGATTGCACCACATTGTTTCAATGCTGCTTTGAGCAGCCTTCAACCAGGGATTTGAATAGGGCAGGGTTATCCAGGAGGTTGTAACACAAATTGGGACAACTAAGACAAATCCAGAGAGATGGAAGGCACAAAAATCAGAGGAGTCTTATATGGACCTTTCTATTGACCGTGAGTTCACTAAGCCATCAGAAACAGAAAGAAAAGAGACAAAGGTACAGATTACTCTCACTTTTCTCATTACCTTTTGTGTACCTATGATATGAGCCTTGTGCTCTAGTCATCTGGTAATGATGAGAATGAAGGGGTAGGGAATGCAGTATGTTGGACATGCAATGGCAATTCCCGTGCTGCTGCTAAAATGCTTCATTACAGGAGTGAGAGAGATTCCAAAACCCAACATAAAAACAAACCCCAAATCAAATCTAGATTTCATGAACTGGGATTGCCAATCTAAATAAGAAGCTTAATGGACTTGCATAAGCTTTCCAAATGTCTAACCTCAATGAATCTGGCTTTAGGACATCCCCTTTAGCAGCTCCTCAGCTGTTCAACAACTTAGTAAGGAACTTTGAAACATTCTATTGTAAACATATTAAGAGCTTTTGAAAATGAACTGCTTTGTCCTGGAATAACCTTTCAGTTTCTCATGGCTTTCCTAAATGCTACTCCATAAATCCTTCCACCCAAAAGACATGCTTCACAAAAGAAAAGTGGCAGAAATACTCACTGACAGACAGATGCCTACTTCTGGGCTCTGGCTGCTGATAGGGTGTGCTCACATCCCCCACAGACTGGGAAGTTTTAATCCTGACTTGTTTGGGCAGTCCAGAATGGGGTGAAGAACTGGTCTGTTGGGTAAAAGAAAATGAAATGAGCCACAGGACTGGCCACAGTTTCAAAACTCTCATTCTGTTCAGCAGCAGGAAAGTAGCTGAGAAACAATTCCAGAGCCTGAAGTCCTATTAACTTCTCAGAACACAATAAAGGCAGCAGTAGAGCAAGCTTTACAGTTCTGTAAGACAGGAGTCAAACTACAGCCTCAAATCCAGTGCAGGACTGACAAGCCTCCATGTCTGTCTTCCACCTGTGAAACCAAGAAGGGGCTCCTAACACCCCAGAGACCAGAACACGGAAGAACCATCAGTTTCTATCAGCCACCTTGGCCAGCAGAGGTAAGTTCTGACTGCTTTCAGAAGCAGTCAGACACTAACCTGACTCCCCACAACCTTTACAAAGTGAACTGGCAATTCAGATGCTCTCAGTGAAAAGAAACTTTACAGTGTAAGAGCAGAGCAAGTTTGGAGATGCCAAGATGAATGCTGCCTGCGCTGATTTTAGTCAGCCTTCCCTAGACATAACATCATTAAGGACGGTTTTTTCCATGGTGCCTTCAGCTCATTCAAAGCAGAAAAAGGAATGAAAGGAGACATGTTAAAGGAGCTCTCCTTTATTTGTTTCAGAAGACAGAAGGGGTAACTCCAGCATGCTTGGTAGAAAAGGAACTGCAGGATGGGTTTGCAATTGATGGCAGTAAGATGCTGCCCAAGAAGCGCTGCCTTCCTTTTGCCATGAGTGACTGCGAAGCAATTACAGACTCCAGAGGATGCTCACTTGGAACTATTGAGGCTGCAGCTTCAGGCAGGGAGCACCTCTGTGTGACAGAAGATGATACAGGGAACAGCAGCTCTTAACAGAGGACTGACCAGGACACCAGCTTCTCCTTGCACAGGGTAAGGAGGGAGCCTGGTTTAAGTGACAAACTCTACCATGAATAGATTCATATGAGCTGAACAGAGGGTGCAGAGGTGTCACCACTCATGTGGACAGGCTGACTGTAGTACTGCTATCCAGCTCTTCCCATTAGTTTCTAAACAGAAAGGACCAACAGAAGTGACTTGCTTGACAAAAGCAAGCACAAGTGAGCCCAGAAACAGGCACAAGGCGGACGTATATAAATGCTATTCACCAACACAGGCTCTCAGTACTAGGCACACAGCTGCTGCTGTAGGGTTCATTTGGTTTAGAAACTATTTGTGCCAAAGTCATGGCATTACCTTTCCATCCCCAGCACAAAAAAGAGCACAACCAAAACAAAATCTGCATCCTGTACTGCAGGAAAAATAATGCTTCCCGCTCCCTCAGTGGGATGAGATCATGCAGCCAAGAAACCTCCTTCAGACTTGTGGGCTTTTGCTTTATCACATGTAGGGTTCTCCTGTCAAGAGCTGCAGAGGAAGCTGGAGGAGAAGAGGGAAACAGTGGCACTTACTGAAGACTCTGCTGTTTGCTTCTGCTTTGAGCAAAAGAGGAAAAAACAACTAATAAAAGGACAGCACCACAGTGTTGGCTCCTGGCTGGTGCAAGGATGAGAGTTACTGAGTGGCTTATGTAAAGTTGAGATATTATCATTTAGCATCTAGTTTGCAGTCTGAAGACACTGAAATGAAAAGAGGGCTGTAAAAGAGGGTTGTTTCACTGTGCTAAAGCAAAAATTGAGGCCACCTTTTACAGACCGTTTCCTGACAACACAGGACAAAATCTGACTATGCTAGGTCAGATCAGAGGCCTTCTTGCCAAGTATTGTCTTCAGAACAGCCAGAAACAAATGCTAAGGGAAAGGGCATAGGACAAGGAACATCATCATCACCCCTCCTACACCTTTCCAGCTTCTGGCATCCAGTCATCTGGGAAAGGGCTGTTAACACTCTTGAAAGTCTTTGTATTTCTATTAACATAGACTATCAAATAGCTAGAAGTGTCTTTAAGTTCTCCTGACAGTTTCAAGGATTACAGGTCCAGAACTTGAACAGGGATGAACATTGAACACAAACAAGCTGCTACCAACAGAGCTTTCAAGTCTCTTCAAGAGAATTTGGCAATCTACAGCTAAAACATCTAAGCTCTCAAGGTCTTTGGCTTGAAAAGCTGTATGACCTTAACTGAAAACCAGGCATTGGTTGAATGAACAAAGTTCTCCAGGAACAGATCAGGAACAAAGGAAAGTTCAGACTTTTTGCCCTCTTCAGCTTGCGGTTCAGTTCACTGTCCAAAACAGGCACCTTTGGGAGCTTGACTTAAAGACTTACTTCTCATATCATGATCTCTCCTGCTGAAAAGAACAAACTCCATTGACACTCACTGCCACAATCACCTGCAGTACCAGAAAGTGAACTGAGACACAATCAAATTCATCTTAAGTGTGAATAGACCATTATTAGCTAAAAGCAACTTAGCTTCTAGGGAGTAAGGCTGGATTCAAGGCCACAGAACTGAAAAACCACTGGGAGCTGCCCTCGGGCTTCTCACCAAGGAACAAAGTGCTAATAGCTTGCCTGCAAGGACAAGCTGTGCTTTCTGAAAGGCAAGATAATTACAGACACTTCCAACACTGTGCTATTAATCAAAGGTATAATAAGTTATCTGCAGAGCAAACTGATGAAGTGTTTTCTGAACAGTTACAGGCTGCTACCATCAAGTTTCAGAGACCTAAAGGTAAGAAAACCCCCTTCATTTTGCTGCAGCCACAGAAGTTGTTACCTACATGGTTTCTGTCTGGAGACAGCAATAATATTCTAAGGCTTTTCACATTAGAGCTTCGGTCTAAGAGATCTATTGCTTTATCCAGGTCATCTTGGTTTTTCAAAGGAATAGAGAGCTGCAAAATAAAGAACAGGGAAAAAGTCATTAGAAAAGACAAGAAAAATAAACCTACAACAGGTATTTAAATAGACATTGGGAAAAAATCAGACTAAGATAGCAGAATGATGGCTCAATTATTCCATTACAATGAAAGGTCTTCTTCCTGTCCTTTTCAACAAGGTTTTTTTTTATCCATGCCAGAGAAATGGCTGACCCGTTCCTTAGAGGAATTTACCATCCACATCAATATTAACTGCTGCCTGAGTTTACTGTCTGCAAAGAACAAGCAAGAGAATGCTGTCTCCAAATACTTACAAATCCAGACCTAAGGATCAAGTGAGAATTGGGTTTCAGATAGCGACTGGTGTGAAGATGATGAAGACTTTTAAAGAGGGTATCAAAGAAGGATTTAAAACTTATTCAGACCCCACGGAATTATTCTCAGACACCCTCTATTCTGCTCTACAGCCCACTCACATCTTGCAAGGTGAATGCTGTTAACACTGAAGAACCCCTTTCCTTTTTGTCCAGCTCCTACTGGGTTCTGCATCTTTCTCAGTGGGAGGGCACCACCACAACAAGAAACAAGGAAAAGCCTGGGTGTCCAGAGTGAGGAAGCCAACAAACACTTTAGGTGATTAACAGGGACAACCCAGCTCCTCAGAGACAAATGCCATTCTCTGTGGCACTTTCTTTCCCCAGTGACAGTGCCCACATCCCCCTTCATCTCATACAAAGCAGGCCCCCTGCTCTCTAACACCCCTTGTTCCTCTAATAGCTGGGCAATAAGCAGCAAGTGTTGCAGCCAGCAGGAGGTGTGTTACAAAGGGCTGGTCAGTGGTTAAGCACCACAAAATACTGCCTTTGCTATTGGGCAGCTGAAGAAATGACTCTGGGTCTGCCTGTAGTCCTCAGACTGTACCTATATTAGCCTGCAATAGTTGCTTTCAACAGTCAAAATACTTCAAATACCTTGTTTTTACTTCTCACAGTCTCCCAAGAAATACAGAAGGAAGCAAAATGATGATGCTCATACAACACACGCATCAGCGTGATGTGCTGTCAGTATCAGCAGGTTTCCCTCCAGAGCAGTCATTCCATTATGGTTGGTATTATGGGGAAGAACTGAAAGTTAAATTTAAGGCTAAAGAATTTGGAATGGGAAAAGGAGGTGTCACAGAGACGGTGTGATACATGCTCTGAGCACTGACACCAATGCTCTGTACCTCATTGTTCATGTAGTGGAGGTCCAGTGGCTGCCCAAAGGCTGTTTTCACTTTCTGTTGCACGTCTTCGTAGCGCACAGGACGAACAAACGGGATAATTCTGGAATGAAAGAGATATTCCTGACATTGCAATCAAATTCGATGGCTGAGCCATGAAAGACGCATTTAAGTGTTCTCTTTTCATCCTCAATCAGGTACTGACCCTTTCTAATTTGAGTTGCTATGCATCACTTTGACAAGGAATTCTTGAGCTCTGGCCCATTTCCAAGGGGTTTGTCAAAATGCAATATTCAAGTGAAGGTATCACAGTAAATGCCTTTATCCCTGGATAGAAAAGGATCTATGAACAAATGTCATTTATGTAACAGGATATGGATCTCCTATGCACTTTGGCTTAAAGTATACTGCCTCGGGCACAAAACACAAATACATTCAGTGAGAGCTGAATTCAAAGTTGCAGAAGGCCCAAAGGAACAAAACAAGTGTTTGCTTTAAGCAGTGCAGTACCCAAACTCAAAAGGTGCTCCCTAAAACCCTCCAAAATGGGCCCCAGTTGGAAGGTTTCAACATTCCTCCAGCAAAGTTAGTCCTGAACTCCTGAGGGAAGCATCAGCAGGAGGATGCAAAGGAATCTGAAACCCCCCTTTCCCAAGGTGGTCTGGTCTGATTACTGTTTTGCCAAGGGTAAAATATCCTGGGTCAAGACTGGAGGATTCAAACGTGAACTACACTTGACAGTCCACTACTGTAACAAACCAAGGACATCTACTGCTCAGAAAGCCATTTTTCATCTCCCTGCTGCACAAGGCCCAGATGGCTGCTGGTTCTTGCCTTCGGGCTCCTGCAACCAGACTTCTCACCATCTGCTTCCATGGGCCACGACGTTACACTGTCTCCACTCTGGGCAGTTTGAACAAACAGCTTCAGGACACAGCTGACAGCCACCATCCTTCTGCAAGCTATTAGAAAACTTCGATAGCTGCTTACCTCTCTGCTGCAACTCACACCATATCACAGAATGGTTTGGGTTGAAGGGACCTTAAAGCTCCTCC
>JAOEHX010006055.1:0-11055 GCA_025448015.1 Bolborhynchus lineola | reverse complement strand
GGCACCCTGTGCCAGTGCCTCAGCACCCTCACAGGGAAGAGCTTCTGCCTTATCTCCAACCTGAACTTCCCCTGTTTCAGTTTGAACCCACCACCCCTTGTCCTGTCACTGCAGTCCCTGATGAAGAGTCCCTCTCTGCATCCTTGGAGGCCCTTTTGGTTTGGGAGTGGGAGGGAGAGGGTTTGGTTTGTTTGTATTTAAGGAAGTCATTGGCGCTGTTAAGATTTACAACACGAGCAAGCATTTATCCAGAGTGTAAGTTGCAGTGGCATATTAAAGACAGTAAATGGGATGAAGAAGGAATATTGCTTGGAGGGAGGAGCAGGGGGTCTTAGAAATTTAGGTACTCTGCCCATCAACTACTTTGTTTTCAGTCGTTGGAAGACCTCCTGTGGCAGTCCTTGCACCTTTGTTCAGGTGATGTTTTCTCTGGTCCGACTTCAGTTCTCCAAACCCTTTCTGTCTGCAGTAATTATCAACACATTTTCAGAGCAGTCTCAGCAGCCAGACCTGATGTGGGCACTTCAGTATTTTGAATTTAAAGGGAATAATTCAGTAGTGCAATTCCTAACACAAAAATCAAATCAACTCTTGAGGGTTTTTTTGCATGAGTCAGAAGAAAGTTAAAAATGACATAACTGGATGTTGTGTTTATTCCAAAGGATCCTTCACATTACAGTCAATTGGAGATGAGTGATACGTAGTTGACATGGGTATATTTCACTTACAGCTGTCCTAGAGCTGTAAAGCTTGAAACGAGGCTTGTAAGTAGGATCAGGAAGAAGACACAAGTAACGCTAACACACAGCTGCAGTGGCTTAATGTAACAGTGAGGAATATGCAGTGGTTTATATAGGCTAAAAGTTGCCAGAAAAACTCAGTTGTTCTTTGCAGATTTTCAAAATGCATCTATGAAGCAAATACAACAGATGTAAAATACTTGGATGTTGGTACAGCATTTTGACTCTGCCTCACTGCATCTTAATTGAGAGTTTGTCCAAATGTGTTTTGGCTAAAACCAAGATGTGAATTGAAAACACTTTGTAAGATGGGGAACCAAAGCTAAAGCCAGACTGTGGTTTGTGCTACCTGGAAGGAAGACCCAGCTTTGTTCAGCTCTAGGGCTGGTGCCATTCCCAAAGCCATTAACAGTAGTGTTGGAAGCGCAAGCAAACACATAGCAATCCTGTTGGTCATCTCTAGGCTACAGCTGCAATGCCAGCAGGGGGAAGCACATCAGAAAAGGGACAAGGACTGGAATTGGTGACAGAACAAATGAGATTTGATTTGTAACTCTTGATAATCCATAAGGTCCTTTCCAACCCAAACCATTCTTGGATTCTACAGGCATTGGAACAGGCTTTCAAGGTCAGTGCTGGAGTCACCATCCCTGTAAGCGTTCACACACTGTGTATGCAAATCCCTCGGTGCCATGGGTTAGTGGTGGCCTCAGCAGTGCTGGGGAATGGTTGGGCTGGATGAGCTTAAAGGTCTTTTCAAACCTGGTTGAGTCCGTGATTCTGTGCTTCACTTGAAGACGCACACACACTCATTGAAGACACACACTGATTAAGCAGAGGGCTCAAGGCAGAAAATCCTTCCTCTGTGGCTCTACAGCCAGATCAGTCTCTGGCTAAAGGTGTTTTTCTCTGACCAGCACGGTAATTAGGGCATGCTGTCAATGGTGATGTAAGCTCCCATATCAGATCACTGCTTATGAGATTAGGAGGCTAATTACAGAGGGTTTAGCTAGGACAGAGCAGTTGTAATTACACATTGGAATCTATAGTGTGTTTGCCAGGAAAAAGAAATGTTGCTGTGATGCTGTGTGATGCATGTACACGGGCGTGGGGTGATAAGGAAGGGATGATTTCAGGGTTGATACCAAGAGAAAGCTGCTGTATTTTGGGGGTTATCCAGCTGGATGATATCCTCTTTATGGAAACAATATAAGCTTAGTGACTTGGATTTTCTTTTTAAAAGGGGTGGAAACTGAAGCAGTGAGATTCTGTAGGGAAGTCTGAGCACTGTGCACATTTCTTTCCCCTTTATAACTAATATGATTCTTTGTCACAAGAAAAATACTAAGACATACCATTTACCAAAGGGTTTATAGTACAGTATATCACCCTATTATGAATGACAGTATTTAAATGGTTGGGTAGAGAACTGGAGAACTGCTACAAATCAAATAGCTAGATTAACATCTAATGTTCTCTTCTCACGTGAATATTGGGGGGGGGCATTAAGACATATTCATGTGCAGGAGGTCTTGGAAAGAAAAATCAATTAAAATAGCAAAGAAAGTGTTTGAATTATTTAGAAATTCTACTGTCTGAAAGTGAGCCATCCATTGGAATGGAAGAGAATAGGGGCTGTTTAAGAAGCTGGGTACCATCACTTTGGGAATCAGATGTTTCATGGCCAGATCAAAAACAACCTGGAGCAACCTGCAGTGGTGGAGGGTGTCCCTGCCTGTGGCAGGGGTTGGAACTTGATGAGCTTTAAGGTCCCTTCCATCACAAACTGTTTTCTGATCATGATTCTATGATTCTTTAAATCCATGTGTATGTTTGGGGGTTTGTGTGATCTAGGTCTCCTGAAGTCCATCCATCCCAGGTTTCCAGCGCTGTGTCTGGTGGATGAGCTGCACAAACCCGTTCTGCATCCATCCATTGCTGAAGTGTGCTCAGCATTTTGCAAATTGACATGTCAGTTTTGTTTAAGCTAACGGCAAAGCAAAGAACTTCTTCAGAGCAGTTCCCGAATCAGCCCTTCGTACAGCAAATCTCGCTGTCAGTTTGTAATTTATGGCAATACTGTGTTTGTCACTGAGAAATGATACAGGCATGATCATTGCTAGTGCTTTAATCTTGCAGCACGGTGGTATCTTTGATCCTGATACAGATTAAGTCACACTTAGCTCAAGTTAAATGTTACTTACTAAGGTTGGTGTGATGTAGGGAAGCACGAGGGTTTTCACCTGTGTATGGAGCATGATGATCACAAGATCCCTGCTTCTTGGGGGAGAAACTCCCCTTCTGTAGGGGGCAGACAAAAGCAAGGGGCTTTAAAGGTAAGAGGAGGGGGGAAGAATGCCAACGTGATGCAGAACAGAACTGGAGGGAGAGAATTCAAATGGAGAAGTGAGAAGCCAAATCTGTATTACACAAGTGAGAAGAAGGAGGACAAAGATGAACAAAGGAGGAGATGGGAAGCGAGAATAAAAACCAGGTGACATCTCCACTAACACTAAAAATCATGAGCATCTTTCAGAAGGTGCCACAGCAGCCCCTAGAGATGTCTCGTTCTTAAGGTGCTGATGTCTTTAAGCATGAAGCATGGTGATCGATTGGTAGCTGGAAGCGCAATGCATCAGTGCCTCTGGTTCTGTGCTACTTCGGCATCTTGTCAATGCCTCCGAGCTGTTTCCAATTGAACAGCCTGAAGAGCTTTCAGTTTATAGGTTCAGTAGCATGCACTGCAGTTGATGCATGCATGCTGTCAGAGTGCTGATTTTTCCACTGATGAAGTCTGAAAGCGAGATCCTAATGTTGGTCCGGAACAGTTCTGCTGGTGTTAAAATAATCACCTAAAATACAAATGATGGGAGTTTGAAACTGTGGAGAGTAAACCAAAGCGGCTCTGAAGTGACTCTGCCTCTCTGCCTGGGATGTGGAGCTCATGCAATGGGCTGATTCCAGGGCAAGATCAGTAAGATCAATCCAGTATGTTAGTATTTCATGAAGGCCTTCGGTGAGTTCAGTTGTACTTCAGAGAGCAACACATCTTTCCCATATCCTATGTATGTGTGCTTGGAGAGTCTGTCTGTAAGCGGAATCTCATTTCTGAATTGATGGCAGATACAGGGATTGTAATTCCTAAACTCAAGTTTGGTTTCAGTTCTGTTGTGCTGCAGGAATGCTTTATGCATAGGTCATTTCTTCTCTGGACTTTCTGGATGGTGCTGGTGTTCTGGTCCCATATAGCGTGCAAGAGTATGGTTTTGGCAGTGAAGGCACAGAAGTTTTACTCTCCTGTACCACTACAGCTTTTGAGTGCCTGGTAAGCTTTCCTCAGCTGTTGCTCTCATAGAAGGTCCTGCAGTTGCTTTCACAGTTTTGAATGATTTAGTGCCACAGGTATTTGTATGCTTCCTATTACAGGAGTAGTAACAGTAATTGTATTGTTTTATTAGAAAAAAAGATGTATTTTAAGTAAAAACTCTTGGGGTTTCTGAGAATGCATCATCAATGGGTGATTTCCTCTCTGAGATTTGTTGATCCTCTGTTCCCATGAGCTTAAATCTCTACCCAGCATCTTCAGTTTTCCCATAACCAATGTTCCCTAAACCTGCTGTCACCCCGCTCTGAAACTGTTCAGAAAGAAAGAAAAAGGCACAAACTACATTTGGTTTTGGTCATCTTCCCTTGTTTGAGGGGTAGGAAGGGACATGTGCTATGGCTGATGAAGTGAAACACTAGGGCTGTGTCAGCAGGCAGGCTCACGGTCCTCTTAGCAGAATAGACCAACCTCTAACTACACAAACCACTTGGAGTGACTACGATTTACCTATTTTAGCAATGATACAGCTACTGCTTACCTGACTTACTCCTTGTAGCTTATAGCAATGTTGGCTTTCTACCACTGCTGCACAATAAATCTGGCTTTTCACTGGTTATGTAGGTTTGAGGCTCCTTGAATTGGGTCTCTTTCAGCTGAAACGTATCCCGGTGGTGGTGGTGTTCGCCGGAGCTCTAAGTAAAAATGACTTTGTTCTCTGCTATGTTAAATTGGCTGGTTAATTCTGGTGTTATTTACCCTGTAATTCATTAGTTTTACCCTACCATTGGCAGCTGACAGGCTGTAATTTCATGCCTTGCAATAAAAGATGTCTCATAATCTGCTTCATTTAGCAGCAAGAGAATTTAATGAAATTAACTGCAGTCCTAATTATGCCAGTGAATACTAAAGACTGCTATCAAGTTTCCTCAGAAAAGGACAAGGTCCACCTCATGAAGGATTTAGAATATCATTTCCTGGGAAGAGTTGTGAATGCCTCCTTCTATTGGCCAACAAGGGCCAATTACAAGTGCTGATAGGACTTTAATGAACTAGTTTGTTCTGAGGACGTTGCACAAGGAATAATAATTCTGTATTTTTGAGCAAGTTTTTAGAGGTTCCTCTCCTTAGAATAGCTGATGGATGAGAATTTAGTCTTTTGCTTCTCTTCCAAAGGATTTTCTCACTTCTTTTGTGGTGCCTTATGCCGGATGCTAGAAACTGAGGAGGCAGCTCGGATGCTGCACACTTTAGACATGGAGTGAGGATGGCGGGTTTGGAGATCTCCGTCCCAGAGGCCATCATGCAGTGTGTTCTCCTGTGCTGTAATTCACTGGAGGCTCATCGCTCCACCCCACAAACACCACAGTTGCAAAGAAATAGGGAAACATGATGAGAGAGTGCTGACATGGCACAAAGTGAAAAGATTGATACTGAGGAGCATTCCTAGGGCTGTGGAAACTCTGAGGCAGTCCTTTGCAGTGTTCTTCTGCAGGCTTTTTTTGGTGCATATTCATGACTTTGTATTGAAAAGGTCTTTCTCTATTTGCTGGCAGGGCTTCCTTGATTTCCACTTGAAAGTAGTGGGTGATGTGTTTGCCAAATATGTGCTAAGTGCTTTCTAAGCACTGCCACACTTAGACAACATGATGTGAAATGTAACCGCCATTTTATGACTTAAACGATGTTAAATGTAGTTAATTGGAAAAACTTTTAACTGCAGAGAATTTCCCTATGAATAGCCTTCATAATAACCATCTCACTATAAAACGCAAAATGCTTTGCTCACAAGGACAACTGTACTATAAAGGTGAAGTGTATTGATCAAATTACCTGAGATAATAAACTTCGGATGAATAACTCCTCTATTGATGAATGGCAGAAGTCTTCCTTTTTACCTCATACTGTTAGTGTGATGGGAAGGCAATTGAGAGAACAGTATTACAGAGTGTGGGGTTGTTTCAAGCATAGTTTATATTTTTAAGTGAAATAGCTCTGTGAAATTGTGGATTGAAAGTGGCATTGGGGTTTTTTACTGTTTCTGTTACTGTTTTGTTGCTTTTAAGCTGTCATTTGTTCAAAGTATAATCATCTTCAGATAAAATGTTATAGGACTATATAAAAGTAAATATGTAGCATAATAGAATCACAGAATGGTTTGAGTTGGAAGGGACCTTAAAGCTTATCTAGTTCCATTTCCCCTACCATGGACAGGGACACCGTCCGCTAGACCGGATTGCTCCAAGCTTCATCCAGCCTGGCCTTAAACACTTAGGGATGGCCTTAAGCACAGGGATGGAGAAACACTTCCAGACATGGGAAGAGACTGAAAATGGTCAGTACATGCAAGAACTTGCAATACTGAATAGTGAGCCATGAGCTTCATACACGTTAATGAAAAGTGAGGTCAGAGCGTAACTGGATTGTGGTGATGGATATGCCCCTATCAAAGAGGGGGAGTTTAGGGGCCCAGAAAGGGGGAAGAAATGTGGTGGAAGGGAGCTGAACAGCAAATGAGATGTTCTGGGTTTTGTCGTGAAGTGTATGCTGGTTCCTTGGCTGTCTGCTGAGTAGAGATTTCATGGATTTATTACAATTCTGGGAAAGAAAAGCAGGATGATGGGTGTATCTGCCTCTCATAAGAACTTTGAGGTTTGGGTTTGATTGGAGATGACAGATTCCTAGGCAACCTCAGATACATGACCTGGAATAAACCTAGTGCAGAGTTTCTTGTATCTTTCAGAGTACAAGTTGAAAACTCCATCTTTTTATTCAATATACAGTAAGCATCTATAGGTGCATTTATGGGTGAAGAATAGAATCATAGGATGGTTTGGGTTGGAAGGGACCTTAAAGATCACCTAGCTCCAGCCCCCCGGCTGAAGGGAATGGGATGGCTTTAAAAAACTCAGTGATGGAACAGTTTGGAATATCCTCAGAATTGCTGGTCAAAGAGACAATTGAGTATTCAAACACGCTTAGTCTTGAAATGAGGTGTATGAAATGCCATCAAGTAAAAAAAGACTGCAAGTTGAAAAGAATCAGGAGAAGCTGATCAACTGTACTATCAGTATATACAAAGTATATAAGCTTTCCAACTGAATGCAGAAGGGGAGCAAGGAAGTAATAATGAAATACTAAAATAAGAATTGAATTTAAAATTGGTTATGGTGAGGGAAAGTATGGAATTGATATTCCCGATGGGCACTCAGAATGGAAAGAAGGCTGTGCTATTGTTTCATACTTCATCTAGAAGATTGCCAACATTGACTTGGCTACTAAATGGGAATACAGTGTTTTCTTCTCTGTAGCAAAACAGCCTTTAGTTATAGTTGCATTTCTCTCTGGATAGGCTTTAAGATCATTGGACACGCAATTCCAATTGAAGTTTTTACGTTATGGAGTGACATGTCTTACTTATGATAGGTTTTATCTTCTAGGAAAGTCTCCAAAGATTGAACTAAGCAAGCCAGTACGTACTGAAGGTCTCAGTCAGGTATCTGCAAGACAAGCAAAGCAGGGAAACAGATGCAGGAGCAAGTTTCAGAAGGAAACATTGCCACACTTAAGCAGCATAGGACAGAAATGAACCATTGGACTTTATCATTCAAATCCAAGAACATAAGTATTAGTAAAATAAATCCTTTTATTTCAGGTAATAACAAAGACCAAGTAATAATAGCCAAGACTAAAAAAAGCATTCAAGAAGTGTTTAGATGAGGCCTGCAATGCCATGGGTTAGTGGTGGCCTTGGCAGTGCTGGGGAATGGTTGGACTTGATGGTACTAAAGGTTTTTTTTCCAACTGAGTTGATCCTATAATTACATGATTAGTTTTAAATACTATCATATAATCATGTCATCATAGTGAAGAACTTGCATAATGTCTGTCAGCTGGTCTGATTATTTTACTGTGTTCTTCTTAATGTCTTTTGGTGTATATGGAGTATGAACAAATGACCTAGAAGTCCATATGTCTTGAATGACTCAAAATGTCATGTCTTATAAATACAGTAATTTGAAATAGGATTTGGTGTAAGACACAAAGCTAGGTATTCTTTGAAACAGTTCTGAGACAATGTAAATACCATGTGAGTGTAACCACCTTCATATATACAGAGATAAATGCAGATACATATGTACACACATATGCGTGGAGACGTCATAGCATCGTTCCAGTATCTGCCTACAAGGATGCAGAAAGGAACTCTTCATCATGGCCTTTAGTGATAGGACAAGGGGCGATGGGTTTAAACTTAAACAAGGGAAGTTCAGGTTAGACCTAAGGAAGAAGTTCTTCCCTGTGGGGGTGGTGAGGTGCTGGCACAGGGTGCCCAGAGAAGTGGTAGATGCTCCATCCCTGGCAGTGGACAAAGCCTTGGGTGACATGGTCTAGTGTGAGGAGTCCCTGCCTATTGCAGAGCAGGTGGCAATAGACAGTCCTTTCCATCCATAGATATGTAGGATCTTTTCCAATCCATATATATATATGATATATATATACACCATTCATATATAGAGAGATATTTATATGGAAGCTTCTTGTAAGAAAAACATCTAGAAAACATTATCCTGTAGAAATGGAAGAGCGAGAGCAGAGGGCAACCAGAGTGCAACAGGGATTTGAGAATATCCATGGATTCAAAAGGTGAGAGCAAGCCGGGTCTGCAGTCTTTGGAAAGACATGAAGAGGAGCCTTCTTTTAATGGTCAGGATTGATTCTGCAAGGCTGTTCGAACTCCTATCAAGCACGATGCAAGGGGACAAGAACTCCAGCAGGAGGAGAAGCCAAACACCACAGGGATGCATGTGGAATCCAAACAGCCACACAACAGATGTTTTTAATACATTACATGCCAAATTCAGTTTGGTTTATTAGCAAGTGTTACCTTGGCTATGGGCTTTTAGAGTTTATTCCTTAATCCGATTCAGTTTTGCTGGTTACCCTCAACCTTTGGGCGAATAATATTTAGTTGATGCCAGTGGGCTGCATTGTTAGCACCCAAAATTAAAAGCTCCATTGAAAATGTGAACTAGATCAGAAGCCCATGGAGGCAGAAACTGGGCTGTGAAAAGGAGGCTTTGATGTCGTAATGCCTATTGTTTAACGTCTTTTAAATGCCAATGCACAGCATGGAGGCCTGGCCCTCCCATTGTGCAACAGAGGGTGCATTGGGTGGTAGAGGGGGGGGAAGAAAGGAGAACTCTTCCATCCTGTGAGCACAAGGTTGACAGGTACGGAGGCTTTTGGAGATCTTTAGGGAATGGTGCTGTAAAGGGTGCAGATCCAGAGCGAGCGCGTTGTGCGTGCAGTATGTGCAAGAGAAAGTTAGCAGTCAGTCAGGTTTTATCTCTTAATGAATAGAGACTGCTGAAGTAAGGGTTAGGTAATTGAGTTTATAATTAATTAGCCATAACCCTCATCAGATAAAGCAGTTGTCGAGATTTTTTTTTATCTCCTTTCTCTCCCCAGGGCCTGCCCTTCTTTGTCCTTGCACTGACAGCCAGCACTTATCTTAGGCCTTCTCCAGGTCCATGCCCATCAACCCCTCCTCCCTTGGACTGGTTTTTGGTGGTCAGCCGAGACCCTTATTGTCCTGTAAGGCTCACAATCAGCCCTGCTGTCGGGTGCTGGGATGATGAATTAGCAGTAGGAGTTAACATGGAGGTGAACTCCAGATTGGACTCGCGATAGCTCGCAGAGCGGCTTCTGTGTGTTAGTCACTGTCCCCGGCGCTGATACGCTGCTGACACTTTGCAACAAAGAGGTTAAAAAGGGAGATTTAGTCAAAGAAATGTCCTCAGGAAGTTCGGATGCGTACAAAGAACCCTTAATTTCTTCTGCTGTGCATTTCACCTCGACAATGCTGAGAAAATAAATGAGATTCTTACAGTGTTTCTTTCGGTGACCTTATCTCCCTTATATCAGGGGTTGAACTGGGTTGCTTGCAGTAGAGGTAGAAATTTTAGACACTTATCTTAAAAGCATCAAGATTGTAAGAGGTGTCTGGCTCTGTCTGCCCGTGGAGCTAGATTAAGGGGATTCAACGGCAAATTTATCCTCTTTCAAAGCATCCTCCTTTTACAGATTCGTAGGAGAAAAGGAGCTTTCTTGCTGTGTTTACAGGAAGCATGTGGCATGGAGCTGGGTTTATAGACAGGTTTACCTGCTGGAGAAGAAAGCTGATCAGAAACAAGTTGGTTTTCTTTTCATCTGGAGTTTCTTGCATTAGAGATGAAGTCTTCCATGTCTTGCAATATTGAACAAGAGGCTTCATCCGCTCATCTTCAGCATCAGGCTTCAGATGAGCACCATTTCACTGAAGGTTTGGGTGGGAAGGGATATTAAAGCTCATCTAGTTCTGACTGCTGATGGCAGAACAAACCTGTTCTGTTTTAGAATAATAGCTTAGCAGTTGTCCCTGTGGGTCTTCGAACCCTGCAGATGCTGTGGTGCAGTGCTTGTGGTTTGTGATGCCCTCCAGTTCAGCCTTCCCGTGGCAGGGGGTTGAAACTGGATGAGCTTTAAGGTCCCTTCAACCCAAACTGTTCCATGATTGTAAGCCAGCACTGATAGCAACTAATCCCAGACTCTTACAGGTAGTTTAGTGTGTGAACAGTACTGTTGTGCTACAGGTTTATGATACATTGCCTGTAGTTGTCAGATTTGTGCTCTTTCAGGGTGTTAACTGGTACCAGATTTCTAGGGTTCACTGTGAGGTCCATACCATTCTGTTTTGCCATTTAAACACTTGAGTTATGATACTATTTTTACAGGGTGTTCTCCTGAGAGATGCCAGGGACAGTGATAGAAGCTTCCAAATGGTGAAAGCTTTTCTCATAGAATCACAGAATCCCAGACTGGTTTGGATTGTAAGGGACCTTAAAGCTCCTTCAGCTCCAACCCCTGCCATGGACAGGGACCCCTTCCACTGGAGCAGTTGCTCCAAGCCCCTGTGTCCAACCTGGCCTTGAACACTGCCAGGGATGGGGC
>JAOEHX010006038.1:0-22802 GCA_025448015.1 Bolborhynchus lineola | reverse complement strand
TCTCCATGCAGCCTTTTCTTCTCCAGGCTAATACTGTGTGATTCTTTTTGGACAATTGGTTGCAAAATATCCTGCCCATGTTGGTGAAAAAAACCCAGAGCCTGTGTCCTGACTGCCCTCTTTTGAATTACATGAAGCTGCATCACTCTGTACACAGGTTTTGACAATTCATATGGTTCACTCTGTGCAAAGAGAACTCATTTGGTTTTTTTCTTTGTGGTTTGTTTTTTGCTTGTTTGTCTGTTTTGTTCGTTTTGGGTGTTTCCTTTTTAGGAATATTCTTGTGTATAGCAGAAGGAAGATCTCCTGCAACGTTTAGGTGGTTCTGCCACTGTCTGTATTGTGTATCACTGTCTTAATCATAGCTTGGTTTGGGTTGGAAAGCTCCTTAAAGCTCATCTAGTTACATCCCCCTGCCACAGGTAGGGACACCTTCCACTAGATCAGGTTGCTCCAAGTCCCATCCAACCTGGCCTTGATCACTGCTAGGGATGGTGCAGCCACAGCTTCTCTGGGCAACCTGTGCTAGTGCCTCGCCCCCATTCACAGGGAAGACCCTCTTCCTAGTATGTAACGTAAACCTACCCTCAGTCAGTTAAAAGCCATTCATTTTTGCCATCGTAATCACAAATGAAAGCTACAATTAATTTCACAGCCCCTGAAAACCCAGCTGGGCTTTTCCTCCAGCCCTCCTTGCCCTCCCTATTGTGGGTGTTCTTTGGAGTAGCACTGCCATATGCTAAAGTGAGATAAAATACCACCTGACCCACTGGCCACCTGCCTGTGAGTGGTTCTTACTCATCTCACTGCTTGTGTTCAGAAGCCAACATGTTCTTTCTTTGTATCCACCAGATTCTTCACTGGTTTTCTTACCCATTCTTTCCATCTGCTTGTATTTGCAGCAGCTCTTTTCTTTTGCTCACTTGAATCCAAAACCTTAGGAAATACTACTCTTTACGTGCCTGACTTCCCTCTCCTAATGATTTCATTTCAGTTTCATTCTTAGTCACGTTGCTTAAAATCTTAGTCTGGTTCTCCCCTTGCCTCTTTTTTTTCTTGTTTTGCCTTTTAGAAAATCATTTACTGTATGTATCCTTTATAAATATTCATTGTAATTACTCTTTTATGTGTCTTCTTTTTAGTCCTGTCTGTATGCTTGAAGTACCATCTTCTGCATTGTTAAATAACCTCCTCTCACACTTGTATTCATCTTCAAAATAAGAATCCTTAACTGCCTCTGGGGAGCTAATCCAGACTGACCAGCTCTCTATTTCTTGGAGTTTTCTGTTCATTTGTTTATCATCTATTTCTGTATGATTATATCATGTCTACACTAAAACCTTCTTTGTGTTGTTACTGCTTGCCTAATATAGATTGAAACTTCCTCAGCAAAGAAGTTGTGATTTTTATCTCCTTCTAGTATACAAAATGTTTCTGCTAGACAGGACTTGAGTCACAGGCAGATTTTAAGGCTGAAGTAGTTTGGGGTGTACATATATATATATTCTTATAATTTAAGTTCTATTTCTCTTTTCTTTGCAGAAAAAGATCATGATAAACATGTTTTTAGACACATTGATGGCTGATCCACCTCCTCAGTGCCTTGTGTGGCTGCCTCTCATGCACAGACTTGCCCATGTTGAAAATGGTAAACGGAATGTTTTCTTGTTCTTGTTTGAAACATCTGGTCAGAGCAGGGTTTCTGTTCAAAGTATATAAATGTGCTGTCCTTTCTCAAGTAACAAAGCACATATGCATTTGTTGTTCCAACTGTAATGGTCTTAGTCCCAGAGCATTTAAGCACAGAGTTTTGTTGGAGGGAAAAGGAATGAAGACTCATTATTTATGAAATCACCAGCACCAATGTAGAGCAAGTTTAGTTTCAGTGTTCTAGCATCACTGATACCAGAAGATGAAAAAACAAGTAGCAGAGAAACAATATACTCTAAATGTCCCTGTTCTGAAACTCTTAAAGCCTTGAACATCTTGAATGATGCTATAACATATGTTTTCAAGTGCTGACTCCCCAAGATTTTGGTTCCTATTCAACTGTCTGTCTTAAGTGGCATTTGAGCACATGATTCACTTCAGTGCTTGCTATGGGAGATAAATCCTGAGCTCCTCTGGCTTCCAGGCCTTTTCTTAGCTAAAATTCCCTGGTTTTGCAGCCTATAGAAAGTATTAAGAAGCAATGAGGGATGAAAAACTGGAGACTAACAGTGAGAAAAGAGTAATGGAAGAGTCAGTGGCTGCAAGGACTTTATGGAGTGGAAGCAAAAAGGTTCCCTGCAGAAAGTAATGCAAGTGTACTGAAAGTATTTGTGCTTATAGTGGAAAAAAGGTTTTATTTCTTGTAACAGTTGCACCCAGCATGTATGTATGGTGTTTTGTATGTGAATTCTAGAAAAAAAATCTTTTCTTTTTCTTCAGCCATAAACTCCATCTTTTGTTTCTTTCCCCACAGAGTAAAATCATCCTATCATCCATCAAAACCCCTTCCCTACTAGTTGTTACCTCTTCTTCTATTTAAAGTACTCATAGTAATTTCAAGGTGTATACATTTCTTTCTTTTATGATACTGGTAGATAAACTCCAGCCACTGGTTTTGCCTAGCAGTTTACAGGCAAGGCTCAGCAGGCTGTCTCTAAGTTTTCATGATCTGTATTCCGTTCTCTGTTTCTTGACATTTATGCATGGTTAAGTGTTGCTGTGATTTTGATATGCTGGAGGTTTGGCATTTGTTTCATTGTCTTCTCTTGATCCTCTTGCAAAGCATATCTGGTTGTGAATTTAATATACATTTGTTCAGTAGTGAACAAGACTGGAACTGTGATGCTCAATGGGCCTTCTTTATTGCGAAAGAAGAGAAGGTGAATTTCCCCAGTTGCTCTCTGTATTTACAGACATTCCCTGATAACTGGGAGTCTCATTGAAAAAGTGGGTTTTTTTTAAGGAATTTTGAGAAGAGCAATTTCATGGAGACAAATCTTATGGGAAAGCTTACTAAAAGGTGAGGAGGTTGACTTGTTAAAATATTAAATAGATTATGGTACTGCGGTGTCTTTCCCATCCTGATGTGGCAGTTTGCATTAACAGAAGGGTAGTGGTGACTTCTTGCTTTCTTCTTCCATCCTCTTACTCTTGTAAACTTCTACTGCAAGAAAAACACATAGGGTGGAATAAATATGGTAAAGAAACAGACAGGAAGATTGTTCATATGAATTACAGGTCAGGATAGAATTGCACAGGGCTTAGGCAAGAATGAAATTTTGAACAGAAGTGTCATGATGGAAAGATCTGGAGATAATGTATAGTCTGATCTTTTTTCTGCTTGAAAGTACTTGGAGGAAATTATTAGATGCTTAGTATAAAATCATCCTTAGATTAGTGCATGCATTACTGCATTATCTGGCAGCATTATCCTGCATTATCTGTGGCCCTTGCTGTGCAATATGGCTGCTCTGTAATATGCCATCTTCCTTGGGAGCAGTTGCATAAGTGCCCCTGTTACTGATGCTTTCTTCCAAGCAGCAAGAGATTCTTCTCATTCGTCTCTTCTGCCAACCAGTCCCTGGATTTAATCCTGTGTTACACATAGGAGTCTTGTTACACATAGCATAACTTCATAGCATAACTTCTAATGTTTGGGGCATTGGAATTATGTTTCTAATTCTTTTCAGCCTCTTCTACAGCTATCTCTCAGGCTGCTTGCTGAATTATGTGCCACTGTTGTTGCTCTCTAAGTTATTACAATTTTAGCTTCCTCAAAAACTTTTATTCTGTTGCAAGTGGTATTTTTGTTCCAGAGTCAGCAGCATTTCCTCTGCTGAAAAGTGCTGATTAGGAGTCATTGCAGCTTATGTACAGAGGTATGTGGCAAGCCACAGCAGGTTCAGCAGGTGGGGAGATCAAGCCAGGATTGTGTCCCTACAGTAAAAGAAGTTAAGGGAGGCTTGGTGTTGGAGGCCTGACTAAGGGAAAGTAAAATTAGCAGATTTGAAGGACTGAGACAGTAGAAGGAATGAGCTTGGGATTCCTGGCATGCACAGTAGGAAAACAAATGTTGAGGGAAAGCACAGCTCTGCTTACAGATGTGCCCACTAAGGAAAAAGTAAGGCAGAAACTTTTTTATTTTGAAGTCTGGGATGGGACATACACAGGGGTTTATTCTTGCCATGGATCTGGGTTGAGTATCTCCTATTAAATGGTCATTTTCAATGATTAAATATCTTAGAGTCATAAACTAGTTAGGATTGCAAAGGACCTTAAGATCATGTAGTTCCAGCCCCCTACCATGGGCAGGGATGCCTCACAATAGACCATGTTGCCTTAGGCTCTGTCCAACCTGGCCTTGACACTGACAGGGATGGAACATTTACCACTTCTTTGGACAACCAGTTCCAGCACTTCACCACCCTCACAGTAAAGAACTTCTTTCTTTTATTTAACCTGAACTTTGCCTGTTTAAGTGTAAACCCATTCCCCTTTGTCCTGTCACTACAGTCTCTGATGAAGTGTACAGTCCCTGATGAAGTCCTGAAGTGACCTGAACAGGAAAGAAAAGAAATGCATTTTGCAATGCCATATTTTATGGCATTCAGAAATTAACAAAAAAATGTAATATCTACATTGGATTACACCACCTGCTGTCAAGGCAGGAAGGGGAAGCTGGCAGGTTGGGACTGGGAGGAAGCATGCTGTTCCAGTTCATTTATTTATGTCCCATCCATAGCTAAACTTTGTCACTTTCAGGAAAAGGAAAGAAAAGCAAAAACCAAGCAAAAAAAAAAATAAAATTAATAATCCCACAAACAAACAAAAAAGTGCACCTCTTTGGTTTCTGTCTTGATGGCCAGACACTTTGCCCATGA
Source organism: Bolborhynchus lineola (assembly GCA_025448015.1). Lineage (NCBI taxonomy): Eukaryota > Metazoa > Chordata > Aves > Psittaciformes > Psittacidae > Bolborhynchus > Bolborhynchus lineola. The sequence goes on along the minus strand of JAOEHX010006038.1, from coordinate 17,931 downwards.
TCTAATGATCTCTGATAATGATTGTTCCAATATTCTCTTCTCCAGTCCTTTTGAGAGTATGCTTCTTGCGGTACATTGAGTGTGGTCACCATTATTATTTTGCCTCATGTTTTGTTTTATCAGAATGTTGTTACTGTTTTCTTAAATCGAGCATGTCAATTTCAAGTGTTTGATTCTTTGGTTCAGGACACTGTAGTACTGTTGTCCCCTTTTCAACAATAGTAATCTCTTCTAAATGCATGGAGTCAGGGAAGATAAGAGACAATTTTGAAAAGGTGGGGAAGAAGAGACGAGATGAAGTGATACTCAGAGCTAAATGGAACATGGGTGATGAGCTGATATCAGTATATTGGCTTTTATTAAGGTAGTGACCTAGTTCTTTGGCTTGGCAGAAGACAGCAGCCCTGTCCCGAGCAAAAAGGATATTGCGAGAGAGTGTGTGTGGGGAGGCATCTGTCTGTGCAAGAAAAGGCTTTAGGAAACTGTGAGTTCACCCATCTTTCTTTCCAAAGGCAAATTCAAATGTGTGTAAAGGATCTTGAAAGATTTCCTTCACTGCTTCTTAAAATTCTCCATCAAAATGTTTTAACACCTTCCTGCACTTGAAGCTGGGGTGGCATCAGTGTTTAAGTATTCTTAGGGTGAGAAAGTTTTTCCTAATGTTCTAGCATGATTTTTTTCTTATTGCAGTTTAAACCCTTAAGTACCTGGGGTTTAGCCACTGGCTCTGGAGAATATATTGCTATTTTGTAAGTACCTCTTGCCTGTTTGATGATACCTTCTCACAGTCTCCTCCTAGTGAAGATGTCTACCAGATATTCAGACAATTGCTTTGTCCTGTACATGTAATTAACCCACATCTTCTTTGAAGGGTGATGCCCCAAATCAGACATTTTTGATGATCATTCAGTGTGTTTATGAAAAATACCGACCAGTGTGTGTGACCTGGAATAAAGCCCTTTGCTCATTAGGTCTTTCTATTTTGGCAGTTAACTGCTCTGCGATCTTTTTGCAATGAGATTCGCATCCAGGTTACTATTCTTTCATCTATTTTGTATTTCCATCTGTTGTGAGTATACCGTGGGACACCAATTTAGTAAGAATTACTGAAGTAAAATGAAAAGCTGATGATATTTGATGCCTGTTTCCTGTTTTCAAGGACACTTACTGTGTCATGGAAAAAACATTAGGTTGATTTGGAAAACATTGTCCATGGCTCATTTCTCTGTTATTCTTCAGGTGCTTACAGTACTTGGCTTTGTATTTGTTCCAGAGTGTATTCTGCAAGCTAAAACAACGTGAGAAGTCAGTAGTTACATAGGTATAATTTCATACCTTTTTAAGGATCGTACTTACAATTCTTGTAATGTCCCTTTTAGATCCCTTGCTGTTTTTTTCTCATTCTGTTTTTCTAATTTTACTTCTGAATATTTTAACTCTTGTTAATAATTTGTCCCAGTTTTCACTTCTGTAGATTTCCTTCTGCATTTTAGACTATTGAAGAGCTCTTACATTTTAGCCATATTGGTCTTTTACTGCAGTCTACTCTTTCTCTGCACTGAGATACCTTATGCTTGTTTCTCTAACAACTTTTTTTAAGGAACTGACAATTCTCCTAACTCTAACTTTCTGTTGAATTGTTTCTTCTTGTAGCCTACTTACTAAGTCCCATGAGTTTACTGAAATCTGCTGTGTTGAAGTCACATTTTTCTCTCCTTCACTTCTCAAAGCTCACAGAATTACTCTGTTGTCATATTAAAGTCACTGGTCATCATCTTTTTCAACCAGTTTCTTTTCTCCTGTTTCGTATGAATCTGGAAGTCCTCCTTTCCATTGCTTTCTCTACTTTGTTATTAAAAAAAAAATAAAGTCACCAGCTCCTCTACAGTCCATTCCCAAGGGGTATTTGTGTACTGAAGTCCCCTACCACGATCTAGTCCTTCACTTTATGCACTGTTGCTAGTTGCTGCAATAAAGCATTGTCCACCTGACCATCTTTGCTTAATCATCCATGGCAATTCCTGATCAGGTTAATGCTCAGGTTGACTTTGCTTTGATTGTTAACTGCGTGTTTTCCATAGTTTTGGCATATGCATCCACTCTTGGGGTAGCAGGCACTTGAGCAGTGTTTAACTGGCCAGACCTTTCCATAGATGTGGTAGTTCTGTGTTAACTTCATTGCCCTGTGTGGTATTGCACCAAGTGTCAACTAGAGCAGCTAAATCGTCATTTTAATAATAAATCAAAACTTCAGACTCTTTCTAATTATTTCTCTTACATCTTTTGGTAGTATATTACAAACATATCTGTGATTACTTATGCTCTAGGGCTACAGCAGTGAAAAACCATACGCTCCTGTAATTCACCTCCACGTTCACCCTTCCATTCTGTCTCCTGTGCCTCACCTTCTAAGACACATTTCACGTAGTAAGGTATCACCTTTACCGCATTCTCACTTTCCTCTTTTCTTTGATCTGAAGACTTCTCTCCTACATAGAGGAAGTCTGCAATTGCTGGTTCATGGGTAGAAGAACAGGGAAGAAGCATTTATTTATTTATTTGTTTATTAGCCTGCTCCTGATGGTGACTGTGCATGGTCATACCTTATGTAATTTTCCTGTTCTCAAGATGTCAAGATTTAGAGGTACATCAGGCGTTTCTTCGGTTTAAGTTGTAGAGGTACAAGAGGCAGCTCACTGTTGGGGAAGAGTGAGGGAAGTTCCTCAGTTGAGAGGTGATCCAGAGCAGAAGCCCATTGTGGTGTTCTGAATTTATCTGTCCTGTGGAAAGTGCTCTCAGCTGGCTCTGGGGCAAAGGGATCTCCTTCAGCAGGAATTAACCTCTGCAATTGTAGCCTTTCTGCTTTTTCTGTCCCCTCACATGTACTCTCAGTATTGTTGTACTTCTGTGGAGACTTCTGGGGCTGAGTATATCCAAGGAGCGGGAAATGTGCAGACAAAATATTGAACTTGTCAGGTGGAACCGCTGTTGAACTTGTCAGGTGGAAACATCAACTTAAGTTAATAGTTAATCTACTGAAATTACCTGCTCTGCACTGAAAATCCATGACCTGTCCAGAATAACAAGTTGGTTTAGTGGTTAAAATAACCTAGGGGGGAGAAGTGGACACTTTTGGAAGCTCCAGTGAATTTGATGGTGAAGGTTTTGCTAAAGTTCACTCATTACCTTCTTTTTTTTCTTTCCCTTCTCCTTCTGCATCTCCACTAAGTCTTCCATCCTGTGGAATGTTCGTACTGCCGGTGTGAGAGCATGATGGGCTTCCGGTACCGATGCCAGCAGTGCCACAACTACCAGCTCTGTCAAAACTGTTTTTGGCGTGGCCATGCAAATGGTCCTCATAGCAACCAGCATCAGATGAAGGAGCATTCATCTTGGGTAATTCACCTTTCTTTGTCATGCTGAACCAACCCCCTCTGTACTAACTTACTCTGAAAGTTAACATTTTAGTAGAACTGCACAGCAGGACTTGTAAAGGTTTTTAAATAGAGAAAACATATGAATAGGTAAAACTGCACTGCTTTTATTACAAGTGACATTAATTTATTGATGGTTGTCATGGTATTTGAAGTGCTGTTCAATGTACACAAGACAGTGCCATCCTCTTCAGGGCCTTAACACATGCATTCTCTTCCCTCTGCACAACAGCTCTACTATTCTTATATTTTCCTCTGTTCTGGCTTAAAAAGACTTAAGGTTGCCATGCCTTTTCTCCCCAGAAAGGTAAAGCAGTTAGCATGAACGGTGTGCTACAAAAGGAAACTTTATGCAAGTGACATCTTTAAATATAGTATTTCTTTAAGACAAAAATTCAGTGTTGTCATTGTCCTGACAACTGCAAATATATGCATTGAAAACTCTTAACTAAACAGCCTTAAAGAAATTATATGAGAAATAATATTCAGTTGGATAACTATGTGATAATCACATCTCAAAAAATAATAGACAATTTTAGATATAAACCCCTATTTTATGGTGCAAGATTAAGCCCAACCTTTTACTAATTCAAAGAGAAGTTCAAATGATGATTGGATTATAATTAGTCATTATCTTCATGAGGAAGATTCATTATAGTATTACTGTTTAATTTAGAAAATTGAGGCTTAGTACCATTCAGTAGTTGGAAGGCAAAGATAGGAAAATTTAGTCTTAAATATTGTCCCTTTTAAACTGCATGGATAATAAACTTCTGGAATGCTTAATCTTAACTGCCAGTAGATCATTATCCCCTTAAGTACATATAAATCCAGTCTGTATGTTTTAATACAAAGACCTATCTAAATAGTAGCTCTAACTCTTAATATAGAGATTTCTTTCTGAAGCCCTGGGTTTGCTGCAAGTCAAGCTGGATGGACATGCCTCATTCTGGTACCACGAGCTGTGAACCTGCTGTCCTGCTTTGTTTCAGTGGTAACTTCTGAGGCATTCAATTCTTCATTCTCTGTACCAAATGAGTTGATTTAAAACTATAATGTGAATTGGAGGAGTAAGAAGTTACTTAAATGGAAAAGAAGGATATGCAGACTTCTGTCGCTCTTCTGGTAAATTAAACAGTGCAGGTTGTTGTGTGATTGGAATCTCTGAACTGTCAGAACAGTCCCTAGCATTAGCATGGCCTAAGCAGCTCCCAAGGAAAGGATTAAGAGTAGCTCAAGTGAGGACCCATGCCTACTTAGACACCCTAGGGTGCAGCCACCTTGCTTTGGAGATCAGGAATTCACATTATCTGCCATCAGGACCAGGTAGTGGCTCTTGGAGCAGTTTTCTTCTATATTCTTCCTATAGCAGGAGAAGAGAGAGTTATGCATATAGAAGCAACACTAAAGAGAATGCAGAACTGGAAGCAGATTACTGGAAACAGTTGAAGATACTGGGGATTTTGCAGAACGAAAGGAAAGGGTGTATGTAAGAAAGTAATGGTAGTTGGTACCCTTGAAAGAGGCTAGATTTTAATAGCTAATAAAAATATTGATACATTTGGTATTGAAAACAATTGGTCCAAAAGTCTGTGGAAAGAAATTTAGCAGCAGCAAATCTATCTTGTACAGGAGCAATATCCAACTCCTTCTAGTAAGAAATTGCAGCAATAGGTGAAATGGAAGGAACACTTTTCAAAGATGTGCTTGTGTAAATCTGCCTGTAGGAGGTTTGTATAGCACAACTACAGAGTTACGCCGGGACATGAGCCAAAAGAATAAAAGGTACAAAGAGTAAAGGAGATATTTACATTTCTTGTTAAGCCTAGGCAGAATCCAAATCAAAGAAAGATGACATTTAGAAGCTAAAGATTGTATCCAGGTGAAGCAAAGATGAAAAATGGAAATTGGGGACAAAAATGGAGAAGTTTTAATGGAATCTGTCACCTGGTGAGTTGAACAAGTGTCTTCTTCATATCAGTCTTCAGTAGGACACTTCTGCCTTCACTAGCTGGTGACTTGTACTGCTTGGGAGAAGGGCAGAGCTGAACTTGATAATAAAATGAAGAACATGCAGCAGAGGAAATGCGTTTGAAGGCATCTATTCTGTATGTTTTTTAAAAAAGATGCAGTCCAACATAAAAATGGCAAAGGTCTCAGGTGGAACTAAGCACACACAAAGTTTTGTGAAGAGTGCACAGCTGAGGAGCAGTTCTGCAGAAAACAGGTTGAGGAACACAGCTGTTCACAAACGGAACTTGCATCAGCAGCATTGGACTTAGCATTGGACTTGTGAAAGATCTATAGTGGTGTCTAGAAAGGAAGATGTAACTGCAAACTACACATTGTATCTTGGCATTGGTGCAGCCTCACCTGGAATAGCATGACCTACTTGTGGATCTACTCAACAGTAGTACCTCACATGAAGCCCCCAAAGACCCCTGCTGAGCAGAGATGAACATTGGCTGGCACTCTGATACCATAAAAAAAAGAAGTTTATTTTTCCTGGGCTTTCAGTTCCGCCAGATCTAGTGCCATCTTGTATGGTGTGTTTTCAGAGTTTTGGAGCCCTAAAACCCAGAATAAGCACTAATAATAATAAGTATTTTCATAAGGTTCTTTTTCCAAAATTCAAAAGTGCCTTTGATAATTTTTCTATACTATAAATCCCATAGTATAGTGCTATGTGTATATCTGTAAAAGTATATATAAATATATATATTACTGTAGTAATTAAATAAGGTCAGGTAGAAACCTTGTTTTGAAGGAGAGGTTTCGCTGCACGAGCACACTGCTTGTTGAGGCCTGTTTGTGGGGAAAGAAAAAAACTTCAAACACATTTTCCTTCTGGGCTGTTTCAATTTTGTTTTATTAAATAGCCTTAAACACTGATTCATTTAGTTATGTACATGCAGCAGAACAGAAAATCAAATTGTTCATCTTGAAAGCATGTAGATTAGTCATTGTTCATTCTGTTTGTTTGTTTTTGTAGTCTGCTAAGCTTAAGCAGTCTCTGTCATCTATAAATTTCAGGTAAAATGCTAACCCAGCCAAGTTACCCTTGAGGCTTCTACCCTTGGGTGTGCTGTTTGATGGCTTATTATCAAGAGTAGTTGACTTAGAATGCTTTTCCTGCTATAAATAATGGAATGTTTATTATTTATATCCACCCTTGAGATGTTGGAGTATCAACAAACCAACCCAACATTTAGTTGTTTCTATAGTGATAATATCTATGACTTCCGTTGAGAAGTCATTACACCCGGTAGTAATCAAATCTAAAACAAAGGACAGACCCTTTTATCTAACTAGGTAAAGGCTAGCAGTCCTGTAAGTAGCTGTTAATAAGATTTTGCTCGCAGAATTACATCTCTTGTATTTCTGGTTCATTTAATTTCCCATTTAAACTACCTTAAAGTTATTAAAACTTTTTGAATATGTTTTTATTCAATCCCCCATAAATAAGATGAGGGGGAACATGGTGTTAAACAGTGTGCTCTGCATCTCAGTCATGTTGCTGTCTGTGTGGGAACTTCCACCATCACATGGGCTCCTATTTTCAAGCTCTGTGAAAAAACCTTTTATAATTCCACATTTTCCAGCAGAGGGCATGCTGCCCCCGCGCACCCAGGAACAGCCCTGGACATCTGAGCCCAGCACATACCTGTTCTGCCAGAGCAGGGAGGTAGGTGTGGGCACCTCAGCTTCCTCCAGCCTGGTCTAGCAGAAGGCTTCCCTGCCCATGGCAGGGGATTGGAAGTAGATGACCTTTAAGGTCCCTTCCTACACAGACCATCTTTTAATTCTGTGGTTCTAAGATACTGGAGGAAAAGTGGGGGAAGAGAGAGAAAACGGGTAACTTTAAAACCCCAATTTTCAAACAAATGTTCTTGCCAACCAAGTTTTAATTAATTTTTTATTACCTGTGAATTTCTAAACCCATTGTAACAATTGTTTACTAGACCCTTTTGGTAGAAGTGGGCGTGATTTATACGTATGCAATTAGAAGTTAGAAAGGCAACTTTTGATAATGTAGTTTGTAGTTTCCAGCTTTTTAATTCATGATGTAAGAAGTATTTTTTTAAGAGATGTACCCTTTGATAGGAAGGCAGGGGGGCAGACAAGATATATAAACAGTTCTGAAACGAGAAGGATCTGGCAACACACAGTACAGATGGAAGGGGGGTCAAACACATGGAACATCACAGTTGCATTTTACTGATAATTTCTCATGACTTTTGCATGTAGAAAAGAGTTTTCAGGGATATCTGTCAACAATATCTTAGTTGAAGGGGCCAGTCCATTTCTTATTTGGTGCACATACGTTTGTGTAGGTCATAGCAGCTCCAAGAGTGATGCTCGTCTGGATGCACAGCTCAGTTTTGTCTAAACTTGGTAAAGTTTCATCGTCGGCACTTGCCATGTGTTTAATGGGAGGTCTCACTGTAGTATGTTCCTGATCTCCCAGGACAGTAAGCTGATAAAAATAATGATTGTTTATTAAACAAAATGTAGAATTCAGGACAGTCCTTGCCTGATGTACTGATGATACATTAACTAAAATAACCAACCCCGAGTGCTTGGTTTGCATTTGATTCTGAGGCCAAGTGCCGTAAGAGGGCTTCAGTGGTTAACAGGAAAGGTATTTTGACCTTATTTGTACTCTAAAACTGGAATGTGAAATCACCTGAAGAGCACACTATGCAGGGCCAGAGTCTTCAACTTTTTATGTTACAAAAGGGAACAAACATTCCAGCCTCTCTGAAGTATTTATTTTACTTTTGAGCTTCCTCTGGAGCTGGAGAAGCCCGAAGTTTTTGCTGGTAGGTAGACACTGTTTGGGATCATGACAACTCTTTGTGAGTGTTGGTACTTAGGAACCTCAGTAGCACTGCTGCGGAATGTGGTTCTGCAGCTTACTGCTGTGATAGCTGTGGAAGGCATGTGTACCAACCAGCGCTGTGCCTGCAGAAAGACAGCTTGTATCATATTTATGTGTCCTGTTCCAGCCTTGGCTTCCTGATCAGCTGAAAAATTAATTAAATGTGTCATCTAGAAAGTGGAAGTGATGTTACAGACACAGGTCTGGTTATCTGGATTCATATCTAGTCCAGTAGTCTGCCTCTGACTCCAAACTTCATAAGTGTTTCAGGAGACAGGAAACCTGGAGGTGTTTATCTCAAATAACCAACTCAAGAAGGGAATGTCTAGTAACTGCATTCTTAATTATGACTGTTTAGAAGATTCATTGGTTCCTTATACATGGTAGCTGGTGGCTCTCACAAGTTCTGTTGTCCTATGCATGATGAAAAAGAGCCTAAAACTGTTTCTTTTGAATATTTATTGATTGATTTGACAAAAACTTGAGTATCCTCCACTGCTGGTCTAGACACAAAAAAGGCTCAGAGAGTTTGCTGAAGAAGAGATCTCAAGAGAGGCTGAGATTTAAAAAGATTTGTTGTGCCCTGAAAAACAACAGCTCAGCAAGAACCGCTGCAGTTGTTCCTTGCTAATGTGCTTAGAGCTACAAAGGGCTACCAGCATATTGCTAGAGTCAAATTGACACCTGCATCCAGTGAACCTTTCGGAATGCTGTGGAAAAGAAACCTTTCATTAATGCCTTATGGCTTAACATTTTGGAGGACAACCAAAACCATGAACACCTGGGTCCAGAAAGGTTGTTGAGGCATCATCTTCTGATAAAGAGCACATACTTCAGTTATGTGCCTGATGTTTTTTGAATCATCAGTTACCATCAGACTGATATAATGGCTGCAGTAGTGTAAATCCTGCTGAGTCATGTACTGTGCCCATGTAGGAAGTTAAACAAAATGGATTGCCTGCTTGCCCTTCCCAGGGGAGTGTGTGGAGAAAGCTGAAGCAGAGCAGTGTGTTGTCAGCTGGTTTCTACAGTTACGCTTCTGAAGCAGAAGGAAATGTTGAGTGCTTGAAAGCCTCTGAAAATAAAGGCACACCAGACCATTCTCCCATCCAAAGCTGAAAAAAAAATAAGACCGTAAATTGGACTCTGGAATGTGTGAAACCTTTTTCAAAGTGTGAAATTCTTTGTTGGTTTTAACTACCAAATTTATTAATACTGGGGATTTTGCAGTCGTACATCCAAATTCCCAGCTGACTGAGATCCTGTTGCGACAGATACTAAGTTGCACATATTTCATAAAACATGATTTGTCTTCAGCTATTCACATCACAAATAGAAAGTTGAAAAGAAATAAGATGAACAGCAGGGGAGGAAGAAGATGGTGAAAAAGCAGTGCTAGTGGTGGGCACATGGGTGGTAGTAGCTGGGAGGTCGCCAGTGATGGGGAAGGGGATTGTGAGCCTGTGGGTTTGCTGTGGTGGAGAGGATTGTGTTACCCTGGGGCTTTGTGTTTTCTGCTCTTGTGAAGGAGAGAGTATCCTATCTTTGCAGAATACAGCAGTGCCTCCAGATGGTATCAAACAAGGCAGGAGGTCAAGATTAGCAACAATGAGGAGAGAGAAGTGATTGTTATTAGAAAATTCTACAGTAGAACTCATCCAATTGAAAGAAAAAGTAGCTATTTCCCAGGGAAACAAGACACATGTAAGAGGTCTGCTTGCTTGCGAAGCACATAATCATTCACCCTGCCCTGCTCTCCTCACTGCCAGCTGCGCTGGGGAGCATCATCAGAAAGTCGGGATCAATGGAAATTGTCTTTCCCCTGTAATTTTCAGAAGGCAAAGCTGCAGCAGTGGCTCAGTTGTATGGCATTCTAGACAACGCTGTATTTGTTTGACAGAGTAAATGGTGGGATAGCACAATAGGATATTGTGTTTGTTAACAAAATGGAAAAAGAAAACCAACCCAAACCTTTAAAATAGCCTAAAAATACTGCAAAGAGGAGGTTGCAGAAAAGGCATATTGAGAATAGATGGTCTGTACAGAAACTTGAGATGAACATGGTAATGAGTAAGGTAGGAAATACTCTAAAAGGAGAAGTGGAGAACAAATTGAAAGAGAAATAAATGTGGGATTGTTGAACACCTTGAAGAATCAATTTAGGGAAATCAGAATTTTACTTTTGGTACCGCATTTGTGTACGTAATTTAAATTTTACTGTGGACTTGGTAGGAAGTAATATAAAGATTGAATTGTGGTTTTCGTGTGATTTCAAAATACTTAAAGGCTGGGGATTATCTGTAGAACCTTTCACAGTGAGAGTGCTGTGCGCTTCGGCACTGTTTGCAGGGATCATCCCTTGATCACTATCTGCCAGGTTTTCTCAGCACATGAGGAAAGAAAGAAAATCAAAAAAAAAAAAGGAGCCCATCAGTTTACCACCGTGAGTCTTTTGAACACTTACTATTTAGTGAATCAGTGAGCTGAAGTGCTTCTGGAGATGCTGGTTTTTTGGAGCTCCCTATAGCACCCTCAGCTGAAGCAGTTGATTATCTTGCCATCCTTACTACTGAAGCCCTTGCTGGTGAAAGCAGATAAGAATCTCATGCCCATAACAAGATTTTTGCAGTGGTACTTTGGCAGAGCCAAGATTTTCTGTTTGCAAAACCTGAAGGTAGCATATTGGGAAGATCAGTTGTGCATTCCACCATATATCTGAGGGCTGTTAGATGGCTTTTGCTCTCCATGGCCTTCATGCTTACTGCTGCTCCACAGTTCGGATGTGTGGACTAATGAGTAAGAATTACAGAATCTGAAAGGAATTAGGCTGTAACATTTTGAATAATTGGTTTAGTGTGTGAAAAGTACGGTCTTAAGGTGGTAGCCAGGCCAGGGTACACATTGTAAAGCAGTGTCAGATGCTGATGGAGGCACATTACTGGAATTTGACTATAGCTACCGCTTGAATCTTCTTGGATATGTCCCTTGCAATCCGAAGCAGTGTATGATTCTGTCTGCTCCAGGGATGATTATGATAATGAGTAATTCTTTCTTTATTTATTTTTTTCCCAAGACTACAGTCATCATGAATTTGAAGGGAGCCTCCACTCATGGCTTTTAGAGCTCTCAGTTAGCACTGACTGTGAGTCGTAAGGTGATTGAAGGAGAATAATGTATCTTCAATTAAGAACCAGCTGTCCTAGTATGTTCTACCAGGCATCCCGTTCTTCTTTCTTTTCTAATTTGAAAGGAATTTTTCTTTTTTCATTATTTTCCAATCGATATTAGTATTTTATTTTATACTTAAAATGCTTCCCAGTCTACTATAAACAATGTAAATTCACAGAGGGAACAACTTCCTTATACACGCAGGTTCTCCACCCAAGAAAGTCTTTATTGCCTGATTTTTGTTGCTAAAGCCAAGAGGTCCAGAGCTGAAGATTCTCATTGGTTTAATAATTATTAATTGTTTGTTTAATTCTTTGTGAATATTTGTAAATGTTTGTAATTGCTAGTTACTAAGTTCTGTTAACTGTAACCGTATGTGTAACTCCTGTCCTGGGTAGCCTTGCCTCCTGTTTAAATCGGTTTTAGTCTGAATTTTAATTTGAATGTGTGTTAAGAATTGGTCCTAATTCTACTTTGGAATGTCTTACAGGAGGAGTAAAAAAATTGCATAGAAGTAATTAGCCGCTGGGTTACACACACATGGACTGTTAGTGAGTTAGATCGGAAAAACAGGACTGCCAAGTGATTTCTCTCATAAAGGCATTATCTGGCCTCCCACACCACTGATGTCACTTTAGGGGATGCAGTAGCATTTTAAGACTTAATTTTGTAAGTCAACTTTGGACTTAAAAAAAAGTTTTAAGTTCCTGATTCGGGGCAGCTGTTGATTCTTGTGTGTTTGGCAACACTTGTCCCCAGCCTTTCACCTTTCCTTAGATGATCTCAGAATAGCTGCTCCCAGGATATTAGCAAAATCAAGTGAACTTGTGAAAGAAGATAAAGAAGCTGGTTGTTCCATCTGTTTTAACACCATGCTTCACATTGGCTTTGGCCATAGCGAACAACACAATTGCAAGTTGTCTTTCAAAAACCCTTTGCAAAGGATGGAGGAGGGAGCACAGCACCAGAATCCTGGTGATTCCTATAGACAGGAATGAGTGCAGAGCAGCAGCCACTGAGTCTGGGCACCAGGTCCTCTCTTCCCCCTTGCTCTCCCTCAAAACACAATGCCTGTGTTCAGAAGTCATTGTAAGTATAAGAAATCCCTTAATTGAATATGATTGCCCCTTGATTTATTTCTGGTAGAAACACCAGACGTCAGCTTTATCTTACATTCTTTTGTTAAACCTCTTTCATTTTTTGATATTATAGCATGAAAAAACACCCCAAAACCACAAAACTTGTTCGTGTGTGTACTAATTTCTTGGATACAGCCGAACATAGATGGGTATTTCTGACTATTCTAGTACAATGCAATTTTTTACACTTCTGTGCTACCTGGTTGCATGTATTACCCTGCTGTCCAGAATGGTCAACTCATTTTGTCATTCTTTTCAAAAACAGAAATCACCTGCAAAGAAGCTGAGCCATGCAATTAGTAAATCCCTCGGTTGTGTACCAAGTAGAGAACCTCCTCGTCCTGTATTTCCTGAGCAGCCAGAAAAGCCACTTGATCTTGCACATATAGTGTGAGTATCTATTTTGTTCTATTTTTCACTTTATCAGTGATACAAAGCAAGGCACTTGTGGCTGTGTTTGACTTTGGAAGAAGCCTGATTCTATATTCTACTTGCATCCTCTAGCATTTCAGAGTAACTTTCTTACCTTTTTTACATCATATTGGATCAGACTAGTTTCTCATTTACTGTAGATTAAAATTATATAAGCAAACCAGTGCTAAATATATTTATTCGCAAGTTAATGTTGCTTAATATTAGTAGTAGCAGGATTTAGCTGCTTGCTGCTGCCTGGGAGCAATGGCTTTACATTCTTACTTGTCTCAATTAGAGGTTTTCCGTGTTTCTCTGAGCAACAGTGTCAGTGTTTCCTTTTCATTCTGACCTTACTGTTGAATGCATGGAATGATTTTAATGAAATACCGTTGTACTGGTGTTGGTTTGAATCAGTCTGCTTCCCCAGTTTGACGGTTTTTACATCAAAAGTAAAACCTGAGACAACAAAACCCAAACAAATTCTGTTACTCTATGTATGAGATAAACTAAACCTCCAAATAGATCTGTTTTAATGTCCTACAGCATCCTGAGAAGAAGCCTTTTTGTGTGTCTGAGTTTAAGCATGTGCTATAGAGAAGAGTGAGGAGAGAGGAGTAAAACAAAGGGATATAATTTCTCTAAAATGGAGGACTCCCATTTTCACAAGTATTGAGTAATTTGTAGTTCTAAGAGTAAGTGGAACTGATGCTCTTCTGGTTTTCTTTTGACATCATTAATACCAGATTCATTCTTGAACTGGTTCCTCTGGCATAATTTCTGAGTGAAGAACTGAGCTGTTCAAATCTGAATGTCTTCTAACCTCTGACAGTTCAATATCATGATGTGCTGCTTTGGCATTTTCTATTGCCATCTGATTTGGATTGACTGGCTCTTCTGTATGCTCCTTTTAACAGTTGTGGCAATCATTAAGAGAAAGCTGGAGGCTAGCTTGTCAAAGTATTGCAAAGGTGAGAATTGCAAAGCTTATCGTAGTGTGATAAAACACTGGTGTTGGCTTTCTTTTGTGAAAAGCATAGATGACCCGTAACTTGACATGGCAGCGTAGTCGCAATGCTGAGCTCCTTAACCATGTAGTTCTGAGCTTTACCAATTTCTGCTTAGCTGTGTGATTGTTTTCTGCAGTTCTTGCATCACTGAATATTTATAAACTTCTATTATGTTTGCTGTAGTCCTGTGCAGTGAGGGGAGATGATCTGATTTAATGGAATAGAATTGCGCTGATTTTCTCTGTGAAATTGCACTCTTAAAAAAAAAAAAACAACCAACCAACCAAACAAAATTCTTGTTATGCTACTGTTCAATCCAGAGCTGAAGTCTGGGTTCTGCTGTAAATGAATGGCTTATCAAGCCCACTGGACAGGGTTGTACTACATTGTCCGTGGAATCAGCCCCCTGCCTTAGCCAGGATGTGTCACAGAGCTTGTCACTCCGCTTTACCTCTGAATTTTCTGTAGTAAGGATGTTGCTCAGCCTCACAAAAAAACATTTCATGTTTAAAATCTTATTAACTCATGAATCTGTTCACATTTTTACTTTTTAGATTTTTTTTCTGTGCTGCTTCCATGTTGGAATGCACCAACATTCACAAGAGAAAATTAGCAGTTCGCAAGGTACTGCTTCTATTAAAAAAAATATATAATATGTAATTGCAGAAGTGCAGTGTATGAAAACAATTGCAGCAGTGGCACTGTATCTGCCTGCATGAAGGAGGGCTGCAGAACCTGATCCCAGAACTACGAGCTGAAGTTTTACTTCTGACAGAGGTTCCCAAGTTTGATGAATTACTTCTTTCTTTTGCTAGGATGCGTTAATTTATTAATGGATCAAAGAATTTTCAGTCCTCAGCTGGACAGACAAAAGTGAAGGCAGAATTAGGTGGCTTACTTTTGTATTTTGTATTTTTGATGCATGACCCATTAAAGATGCTTTTAGAGAAGTTGGTTTTTGCTTCCAGTTGGTAACAGTCTGCCTTGACTTACAAACACAACATTGTCTTTTTCCTGTGTCCAATTGCATGAGGTAGCAAGGTGGGAGCTGCTGGGGAGATGCTAGTTGAGTCCTGCTGGGCAGAAGGGGGACAGGGGCACCCTGGGTAGCCTTGCAGGAGCATATGGCCCTGGGGACATGTGAGTAGGGGTATGGTGCAACATCCTCTGCAGTGACTGGGACTGCTGCCTGGATACTCCTGGCAGCAGCAGGATAACTTGGAGACATCCAACTTTAATTAAAAAAAGAAAAAAAAAAATGCCATAAGAAACCAAAGTATTGGGCAACTCTGCCTGATACTACAAGGGCAACTCGAGGAACAACCAGTAATGGTCTGATGTAAAAATAATGTAAGTAAATGATTTATGTCATACACTAAATAGCATTAATGTAATGAGGTCTCCAGGGAGACCTTACTGTGTCCTTAAGTAGTACCTTAAAGGGGCTGACAAGAAATCTGGAGAGGGACATTTACAAGTACATGTGGTGACAGGACAAGGGGGAATGGCTGTAAACTGCCACAGGGCAGACTTAGATGAGATCTTAGGAAGAAGTTGTTCCCTGTGAGGATGGTGAGGCCCTGGCACAGGTTGCCCAGAGAAACTGTGGCTGCCCCATCCCTGGCAGTGGTCAAGGCCAGGTTGGACATGGCTTGGAGCAGTCTAGTCTAGTGGAAGTTGTCCGTGCCCGTGGGAGGAGGGGTTGGATCTGGGTGAGTTTTAAATGTCCCTTCCTACCTCAGCCATTCTATGATGAAAATATAATTAACATAGGACAAAAAAGACCTACTGGGCTTTTATAGGAGTGATAAACTTTAGAGTTTTCTGTGTCAGCGATACCATGTAAACCAAATTAAAATTCTTTTTTTTTTTTTTTTTAAGGGCAGACAGTCTCCCTCCCTCCTCTTGTTTTTTTTTTAAGTGTGAAAAGTGACATAGCCAGTGGTGATTTTTTTAATAGAACTTAACTCTTTAAGAGGAATCACTCAGGGCTGCAGTGAGTCACTGTTTAGGTTTCAGTTGTCATGATTTGATTACATTTGTTTCATGTAAACAAGGTGTGCATCAGCATCCAGCATAGGCATTAGAAGAGACTGTCTCACAAAGCTGGAACCAACTTCAGCTGAGTAAATAAACTAAAATATTAATAACTAGGAACAGTTTAAGCATACGTGGCCGAATGTTCCAGGGAAAACAAGGCTTGAAAGGGAAGAAAAAACAGCTTTAGTCATCAAGGGATAGAGAAAACACAACAATTGGTAGTAAAGAATGTAAACTGATGGTTTACAAGTTCCTGGGGAATGATTTTCCAGGTTTTGGTCTGGCAGGGGGCTGCAGCTGTGCAGCGTGGTGATGGAGCAATTCTGCCTTTCAGAGATAATGCAAAAGGATGTACAACTGCACTGCCTACATTCATGATCCAAACTGCATTTTGAAAGAATTTCTTAATTTGGATACGTACTGCCTGTTGTTGATATGTCTTGGAGCACTGGAAGAGAATTCATATGATCTCATTTCTTTTTCCAAGGCAGCGAGGGGGGTGTGTGGGGAATAGAGGCAAACAGGGCAATCTCTGACATGTATTTACCAACAGGGCTTGGATGGTGAATTAAATGACTGAACGGTAGATATTTTGTTGATCAGTAAATAAAAAGGTAACTCCTGCCAGTCAAGCATAAGCTTTGGGCAATGTGGTGTAGTCAGACTCAGATTGTATCTTTTTTTATGAGATTAGTTTTGGTTAATAAAGTGATATTGTTGGCATAATGCATTTGTTATGAGCACTGAATAATTTAGGAAATAATAATCAATGCAGCACATAGCAAATTGGAAAAAAAGTTGTTTTGCTTATTGTAGTCAATACGAGTGGGAAAACAAGGTCACTGAGTTAGGGGTGTTCTCAAACTGAGTCCTGCACTGTTCAAACCTTGTTTCTGTGCTCTTAACGTTGGTTTCCATGACCAGGAGGAATAAGTGTATAGTCATTGCTAATAGGCTGGATGAGCAAATGAGAAAAATATTGGTGGGCTGAAGATGAAAAGGACAGTGAGCTGGGCAAATGACTTGAAAACATTTGGAGGACATGGTATGCACTTGGCTGAATGTGTGATGTCCAGGCAATTTTGTAACCAAGGATGCTCGCAGGACCGGTGTGCCAAGAGAAGAGGTGACCCTCTGTACTGTGTGGTGACAGGGCGCTGGGCAGAAAATGCTGCCCTTATCACACCTTCTAATCAAGCCACGTGTGGAAAGACTAAAGGGTTTGAGAAGGTTGATGAAAATGATTATAGAACTAGAAATAGGTATGGGAAGATGCATCACTTTACATTGAAAGGCTTCACTAATCCAAGGGTAACGCACCTAGGTTAAGGAATGATATTGCTAAATATCTGCCCTAGAGAAATAAAGTGTAATCCCAGGGTGCTTTAGCAGATAGGCTTAACAAAAGGCTCAGACCAGCAGCTGAAGCTAGACATATTCAGAATAAAACTAAGAGCTGTGTTTTTAACAGTGAATGTAAATAAATTATTTTTAGAATTGTAGAATCCTAGAATGGTTTGGATTGGAAAGGACCTTAAGATCACCTAGTTCCAACCCCTGTCATGGGCAGGGACTTCTCATGCTAGACCAAATTGCTCAAGGCTCTGTCCACCATGGCCTTGTACACTGCCAGGGATGGAACATTCACAACATCATTGGGCAACCTGTTCCAGTGCCTCACCACGCTCACAGTAAAGAGCTTCTTCCTTATATACAACCTGAACTTTTCATGTTTAAACTTAAACCCATTACCCCATCTCCTATTCACTTCAGTCCCTAATGAAGAGTCCCTCCCCAGCATCTCTATAGGCCCCCTTCAGATACTGGAAGGCTGCTATGAGGTCTCC
>JAOEHX010006033.1:15797-26783 GCA_025448015.1 Bolborhynchus lineola | reverse complement strand
AATGAATCAAAATATCTTAAGCTTCTCTCACCAAGAACAACCTTCAAGTCTCTATTTGAGGCAAATACATCAACACTGCCTCCTAGAGCAAATTCTGGTCAAAATTCTTAATGTTAAATTTGTGTCACTTTGCTTCCTACTCTATTCTTTCCACAGTCTAATTTTCACCTTTCCCAAGATGTATGTACAATCTTGAAATATCTACTCTTTCCCATGTTCTCATTGCAGATACTAAACATATCATATGCCTGTCATATACATACACCTTTAAAAAGGTACATATCTATTTAACACATTATAAGTTTCTATTTTTTGAAAAGGTACATGGCATATTACACATTACATACAGATATGTAGGGGTAACAATGAAAGCATACAGCTTTTATTATCTTTAAGGAACGAGTAAATCTTTTGCCTGAGTGTAAAACTTTTTTTCTCCCAGATTTCAAAGGTTTAGATCTTTGGAATCAACCGTTTCTTGACACTACTGAAACAACTTTTTGTAACTGTATGTTAACGTATTTCTGCTATAATATATATGAGGAATTAGAAAAAAAGACTTTTCAGTTATTCATATTACCCAGAGTTAAAACATCAATGTTTTTATAATAAGCATTGAGTAGAAGAGAGCATCTGAAAGCTCCAGTAGCAGCATGGATGATTAAGGACCTTCCCATCCATACTCCCTCTGAAGTAAACTCATCCCAGCCACACCTACATTCACCACCTTCCTCCAGGTGGTGTTTTCTCTCTGCAATTTCTCCAAAATTAGTGCAAGTACTAAAAAATACTACAAAACAGCCAGGGACCACAAGAGTCTCTTCCTCCTGAGTCACTGATCTCATTGTATGCCGCATCACAGATCAGAAGTTGTTTTACCATTTCATATCAAGATCACATGAGTATTTAAAATTATTAAATTCTAAAAGTTTGAATTATTATATTTTACTAGTTAAAAAACCCTTAGAAATCCTGCACATAGCAGAACACAAAATTCGGGGAGAAATCACAAGAAGACAACATGCGTAGCATGAGAATAAAATTACAGTATGGGGAAGGGATAAGAATAATGTTGAAGTGGAAACCGAATCAATACTGGTGAGGAAAAGCTTTTCAAAACCGCTGTTCCTGCATTTAACAGAAAAGTCACAGCAAAAATATTCACAATAGTAAAGATTTGAAATCTGTTAAAGACAAAAACATCTCCAAAGAGAAACGTAATGTGCTTTAAGATTCTATCCATTCCTCAGAGTGACAATGTGAGTTACTTATTACAAGCATTTGTGGTACCCAGAGGAGCCTATCACACTCCAGTGAGGCATAAGCATATGGAAGAGCGGAAACAGCCCTTCCAGTTTCCAGGTGGGAGGCTTCCAGATGTGCTGAGGAGGGCTCTCAGACAAGTTGTGTACAACAGTCACATCTGGATAAAACAGATGAGTCCCAGAGCATACATCTCTCAAAGAGAGGTAATACTTCCAAGCAACCACTGATAACACAAGGGAGTCCAAGCTGTTTTAGGGGCTGAATGTTGTCAGCAAGTTCAGGTGGTGTTGCAAGTATTCTAAATTGTGTTAGATAATGTCCTTTATTCACTGTTATTATAGCAACGTTTGACTGGAAAACAGTACATTTGAGACTAACATAGTACAATTCAGAGACACTTGGAATAAACACCGAATGAAGCAGGTCTCTCAAGTACATGGTCCCAGAACAATTCCTAAACACTCTTCAATCACACGTCTCTTCCAGGTATGCAATGCATTTTAGATGCATATTAAAGAAGCCCCTTCAAACAACTTCCTTTCCTACTCTGAGCTGAAGAGCCTGCATTTCTATGTTCTCCTGAGGAATTCCCATGGCCATTCCACTACTCCCTCCACCTGAAAAGGCCTCACATCACTGTTACATTTTACCTAAAGATTAAGCCAGCAACTTTAGTTACTGGCTTACAGGAAATGCAAAGAATTAGCTTTTAACACAGTAAGAAGTAATCCAGAAATATAGCTGTGAAGATTATTCCATATATAAAATACTGCCTTTATTTCATAACCTAGACAAAGATTACCAAGACAGTGAATAGTTAAAAAAATTTAAGTGTCAATGCAGAGCAGGTTAGCAGCAATTTTTCAGATATAAATATGTTTATATATATGTTTCAGATATAAATATGTTTATAAATATATATGTTTATATATTTCTAATACAGACATATAGTTTTATATACATTTTTAACACAACCATGCAGTAATCCCAGGAAAATCGCAGCACGCTTGTCCTGTTGCTTGTTTTTTGGGAATATAAATGTACAGATACATGTTTCTTACTAGCCTCAAGATTGACTTGCATTGAAATGCAATGATGAAATACAATTTTTTACTATATATTTTTTACGTAATTGAACACTACATCAGGAAGCATCCTGGATAGTCTCTGCATTTGTTGAGCTCTCATCACTTTGGTATTTTTTTTAATTCTAAATCAACCAAAGCGAACCTGTAGTGCTTCTTTCACAACCAAATATTTGCAAAGATTTGCAACTTCTCAATAAGAATTGGACTCCCTAAACTCTGAAGAGTCTCTAAGCAGACACGTTACTTACAGATGATCCAGGAATCCATTTAAGTAAGTGCTTCTCTTACACTGGAAAACAACGTGCCTGTTACTGGGAGGGAAGAGCAGATGTTCACACAGAAGGGGAAAGTTATCGGATAAAAAACCACTGGCCTTATGATCTCAGTTATTACATATCTGTATTGCATATTCTGATAATGGATACTTGCAACGCTACGTTCAATTTTAAGGAACACAAATGTCAGTGCAGCGAACTCTCCATAATTCGAATGAGAAAAGAGGCACAAGCAGAACTATTTTATTGCCATTTCGCTCTTACCATAGGTGCACCCAAGTTAAAAAATTGGACCTTCAAAGCTGTCTCTCCCCAGGTACTTTCTGAAGTTCTTCAGCATATAAGATGTTTTTCAAAAAGTTGAAGGCTTATCAAGACCTACTCGGATTTCTGCGGTCATGCTCTAAACCCAGGATTATCTTCCTTTCTTAGCCCATCTCTGCCTCTCCATAGTCTCCAGACATATCATATTAAACCATTATAAATCAAATGTGAAGGAGATTATATTTTCCCTCTGCCATTAGTCCCCATTCTTTTCTGCAACCCAGTAAAATAGTATATAGACAAAACCACCCATCCATAATATGGAGGTGTACATTTTTATTACTCCTCTAAGATGAAATTTCACCTCTCAGTCTCTGCAGACATAGTGTGAAAGGGAGATTGAACTTGGTTTTGCACTCATGCTATCCCCATTTATACCAGAAACAATTTGACATTGACTGTGTCTGATGTCAGAGTAATGTATTCAAGACTGCCAAAGTGAGCAGGTAGGATGCTAAGTGGGCAAGGGGTAGAGGCAAGTTCCTGGTGTTCCTGAGTGAAGTGTCTGATGATAAGGTAAAATGAGAACTAATGCTACTATAAAATCTAACTCCATGAATACTTCATAAAAATGTACTGAAGTTAATTACCTAACTTGAACTTAACAATCCTAAGAGATCAGCCACAAGCCATCTGTGAAGCATCTTCTAATTTGAAGATTTCATTTGATATATATTTGTCTCCACTATTTAATGAAGTAGGCTCATTAATTTTTCAAGAGGTACAACTTATTTTATGAAGTGTAAGTTAAAGGATAGCAGCAATGTAAGGCCATTCCTTAAATTTGGTTCAAAATGAGAACACTTAGATTTGATATCTTAAATCTGTTATGAATAAAGCAATAAACACTGCACAGAAATTACTTTAAAATATCATATAACCCTGCAGCCACTTCCATCAAAGCAGTCATGATGGGTGCAGTGCACAGGTTTGAAAGCCCCAATATAAACTCATCTGATTGAGCTTTCACTGGGTTGCCTGTTGCAACAAGGATATCAGGTGGCAAGGAAAGACTATTTTTTCTTTATTTCATAGCAGCTGTTGTTATTTTTGACCCTGACACTTCATGTTTATTACATCTTCTTCATCAACAGCATTTCTAAAAAGCTGGCTGGGACAGAGATTAACAATCCCTGATGTATTTCTTTAATTGGAGCATATGCAACATACTGTCCCTCTTCCCATGTCTATTCCCAGAGGCAATCAATATCCATTTCCAGCAAGAATAGCAAGACCTACTCCTGCAAACTTCCAGTCATACTGAGGGCATATTGATCTCTGGCTGCATCTCAGGCTTTATGTTTACAGGAGTATATGGACATGTCTGAACAAGACCTGGCCTCATTTCAAGATCACTGTAAGCTGAATAACTCCACTTAATATCACCATAAGAACATGCTGAAATATCATGCTTATACCATCTTGTTCTTTAGACTCAGCACTGCTCTAACATCAGCTTTGACATTTTTAAGCAGCCTGTAATATGGGTGAGCCTATATCAAGCAATGAGAGATTGCCTAGATACTGTTCCCTATCAGAAAAACCTGGGTGCAGATTGCAGGGTGTAGTACATACACAAAGCTGTCTCCAGCAGCTCAAGAATCCTCAACACCCCTGCTATGATGGGCATTATCAGGGACCTGGGCTGAGTCTTATGCAGGAAGTCTCTCAGCTTGAATCCAGCCTCTGAACCTGCAGAAATCTCCAGCTGTCTGCAGAAACAGTACTGGGGCAACAGCGCCAGTAAAACCAAAGAGAAAGGAAGAACCTGTGGGAGTGTTATTACCGCTGAAACTGAAGATGACAGCATTTCCTCAGATACACACAAGGAATGTAAGGTAGAGCTGGCATTCCTCTTAACCCTGAGAGAGGCCTGCGTATTCAACAAGAAAAAAAGTTATGATGTCTCAGTGCAAGACATTTGAATGTTTAGCTGAAAAGTCCAAATAGTTCTTCCTCTCTTACAGGTTTGGACTGTCTCCTGGTAGTTAATAATAAAATTTGAAATTTCCTTTCAGTTAATAAAGCTGTTACCAACTAGTCACCCAAGCCACAAGAATGGGAACAATGACAAACAACTGAAGCACACCCAAAACACTGACAAAAGGCTCAGAATTTTCAGCAAAGAGCAAATGAAAGACTACGGTTGCATACTGAAAACAATACAAATGTGTAAATTTCTGTAAATCATATGCTGCTAAGAGCTTCAGATCTATTTGTATGCTGGAGGGAAGGGATGCCATCCAGAAGGACCTTGACACACTTGTGAGGTTGGCTGATGCCAACCTGATGAAGTTCAACCAAGCCAAGTGCAAGGTCCTACACCAGGGCCAGGGCAATCCCAGACACTGTTAGAGGCTGGGCAGAGAAGAGATTCAGAGCAGCCCTGTGAAGAAGGACTTAGGATATTGGTTGATGAGAAACTGACCATGAGCCAGCAGTGTGTGCTTGCAGGCCAAAAAACCAACTGCATCTCGGCCTGCATCAAAAGGAACGTGACCAGCAGGTTGAAGGAGGTGATCCTGCCCCTCTATTCTGCTCTTGTGAGACCTCAGTTGGAGTATTGTGTGCAGTTCTGGTGTCCTTAACATAAAAGAGACATGGAACTGTTGTAACAAGTCCAGAGGAGGCCATGAGGATGATCAGGGGGCTGGAGCACCTCCCGTATGAAGATAGGCTGAGAAAGTTGGGGCTGGTTATGTGGAGACCTCATAGCAGCCTTCCAGTGTCTGAAGGGGGCCTGTAAGGATGTTGAGGGACACTTCATTAGGGACTGTAGTGATAGGACAAGAAGTAATGTGTTCAAACTTAAACAGGGGAAATCTAGGTTAGATATAAAGAAGAAGTTATTTACTGTAAGGGTGGTGAGGCACTGGAGTGGGTTGCCCAGGGAAGCTGTCAATGCTCCATCCCTGGTGGTGTTCAAGGCTTGGGTTGGACAGAGCCTTGGGTGACATAGTTTAGTGTGAGGTGTCCCTGCATATGGCAGGGGGACTGGAACATGATGATCTTAAGGTCCTTTCCAACTGTAACTGTTCTATGATCCTATGAAAAACCATGGTAACTGGTGTTTTAAAATCATAAAAAGGAGCCTGACCAAGGAGCATATTTGAATTGGTAAGGCACAAAAAACAAAAAAAAAACAACAAACAAACAAAAAAACATGCTTCTTATAACTAGGTATGATTTGTCATTATATAAGTGTGCCTTGAAGAGTCACATTACCACAGTGTTATTACGCCAAATAACTCCTGACCCCTAGGACACAAATTAAAATCAACCAGAACTACAACTCTATTTAAATTATAATAATATACCTCTTATTTCATAGAGAAATCTCATCATGAAGGTCATAACTGCAAATTGCACACCACACACATTAGGCAGAAGTTGGATTTATTTTAAATTAAAAAGTAGCATTTCTTATACCCCACCAGCATACTCCAAGAGTTATTAAAACATTTTGGAGAGCTCTAGCTTTAGTTTGTCTTCAACTTTCGTACTGTAGAAAAACAAGTTACTTATTTGAATTAACATTCTCAATACATTTTACAAGATTACCATGCCTCTTTTTTTGCTTGTCTTCTCTCAGGGTATCAGAAAGTTAAGTTTGACCTTACCACTGTAGAATACCAGAAGAAATTTAAGAGCCTACTGGTAAAAACGAATTCAAAACAATATTTTTGTCAGGTTAGGAGTTACCTTTCCTGCTACATAAATTTTAACATAGTTATCCAAATAGGTAATTATTCATAAGAAATGTATTTCTAGCCCTGTCAAAATGTAAACAGTTTTGATAACCCAAAGTGGTTGCAAGACAAGTAGAATGTTTCCAAAGTACCTTGCTTCTTCAAAGTACTAGTAAAACTTCTTTTTCTTTTTTTTTTTTTTACCTCTCCCATGCACGCCACACAATACAGGCAACAGTACTTATGTCTGAAGTTACAAAGCCGGGATCTTTGTCCTGCCAGGATGAGGCTGTTTGTCAACACCTCACATGTGCTGGTTTCCAGCAAAAAGAAAACCGCAGAACCCCATGGGTACTCAGCAGACTAAACAGTAAACTCCTGCCCCACAGGTTAAGTGGAGGTACTGTGGTTCAGTGCTGATGTGGTACTGAAATATCAAAGTCAGTCATCCAGATTCCCACCCAAATGGGATCTGTTATATCAAAGATTTATATACTGGACATTTGTTTTATTTCCACTTTTCATGGACTTTGCCAGAAGAATATTTATTGTTGGATGGATTCATTCAGTAAAGATTCATTATTATTTCTTTTGAGATTGTTTCCTGTAACTTTTGGGCACCTCTGTATATTTAATAGTGCACAATAATCAGAACATTGCTGTCCGTGAGACTCGGTAATAACATAGAACAGAGTATTTCTAAGAATAGAATATTTCAGTTGGAAGGGACTTGCAGTATATATCATCCATCATTTTTATCCCACAACATTTTAAAATGTTTGACTGACTGTACAAGTAACACTTAATCCACTGAAATACAGTCCTCAATAATTAAATTAATTAAGGATGGAATTGAAGACTAAGGATAAAACTTTGAGAACATTGCCCTTGTTTAAATCTTATAACATTTGTTAAGTCACAAAATCTAACTGTGGAAGAGCACTTAAAGACAGAAACATAAACAGTAAAAAAATTGAGATGAACTGAAGGAATATAATCTAGACCCTGACTTAAAGCACTCAAAAGTGAATGAGTGCCTATCAATTTCCATGGATTATGCATTCTTTTTTTAGTGATCCAGTGAGACATTTTGCTAACAATGCACAGAAGCATAGCAGAGCATGAAATTATTTTTTGAACATTTAAATCTTGAGGAATTTTTTTCCATCTGTAATTAACCAAGACAGAAAAATATCTATGCAACTAGCTCTCACAGTGTGCAGTGTGTTCTATACATCTAATGCCATGTAACAACAATTTTTATTTAAATTCAGTAGTAAGTGTTAAAAAAGCATCACATCCTTTTGTAAATTCTCATGCTGTAAAATCAGGGTGAAGAACAAACAAATCCAATATTTTACATAAACCATAAATACTGAAACCTTGGCCAAGAATTTTAAGTGCAGTTCAACTATTGATACAAAATTCTGTTCTCAAACTGCCAAAGTCATTCTGAACAAATGCCAATACAGAATGAACCATCATGAGCTGTTAGCCTAATTCCATTTTGCATAGAGAATTTTTTTGTTAATTGCTCCTCTATTGTCTTGGACAAAGGTACAGAATAAATTTTAGAGCAACTTTCCAACTACAGTATACTAATAAGTTTTCCACTTAGAGCAGACAGCATTTAAAAGAAAAGGCTAACATCTGACAGGTGATGAACAGAAGCCATCTAAACTTAAACCCTTCCTGCACACCAAAATGCATTGTCTAATTTCACTGCAGCAGCACTTTACAAGCAAACCACAGGTTAGAAACTCATTGCAGAAAAGCCATTATTGAAAAGTAAAACTGGACAAAGCTGATCAATAGGGACAAACTGGAGTGACATTGGAAAGTAAAGGGGACACAGACCATCGAGATGGACAGGTGACATGTATGCAGAAGAATCACTGTCATGATTTGTAGAGCTTAAGTGTTTGAATGACTGTGGCTTACATTTGTGCCTAGAAATTTTGTTGTACTTAATATGGGGTCAAGATGGGAAAAAAGCATACAGAAGTGTCTGTTTGAAGGGAATGGACCTAGCCAAAGTTCCCTTTATGGTTAAAAGACAATGTGAAAAGTGGAAAGGGAAGCAAGGTCTTCTGAAGGTGAAGTTAAAACACTTGTTGTGAAAGAAAACTGGGAGCCTGCCGAATGCAAAGAGAAGTTAAAAATGGTAGAAGGCATCAGCAGTACACAAGCACAATCTTTTGGCAGTATTGTCAAATCGTACATAAATTTGTTACAAGAACTGGGACGTTATGTTCTGAAAGCCTGCTCAGGGAGCAACAGAGCAGAGAACACATCTTATACATGTTTTAGAGAAAGAATCTGAAAAGGCCAAATTAATGCAACATAAGAAAACCTGATAGATGAGGTTATATATGCTAAAGTCACACTTCATAAGAGAAGGAAGCAAGCAACTGTGTCCCTTGGAGAAAACAGCTGAGGCAGAGTAACCCAGTTGAGTTATTTTAAGCTTGTTCTAACAGCAAAGGGATGGATATTGGGATAGATAGATCAAGGTGCTCATTCAGAAAGAAAACAATTCTGAAAGGCAGCTATATCTATGAGCTGTTCACATGAAGGAAATTCTGTCAACACATTCATAGAAAATCACTTGTTTCCCAGACCTGCAATTACAACTCTTTTCATAGGTAGTTACACCTGCCAACAAAACATCATATTTGGAGAAAATGAAATTATCCCAGTTCAGTGTTTCCTTTCCAGACAGCTTTCTCCTCATGTACCTCTCTGGCTATAATACAAATAAGAAAGCAAAGGCACAGATATCTTGTTTCTGGGCCTGCTGCATAAAATACACACCCTAGAGTAACAGGGCAAACCAGCACCAGATCCTTTTTGTCACTGCTCAAATTCAGTAGATGCCAAGCATTCTGTGTGGGTGCAGAGTATTCTGATGTAGAGGATTTTGAGCTAAACCAACTGCTGGCAGAGCTTTAAGATAGCAGAGGAATGTTGCTGGGAGAGCCTGTAAGATAGCAGAGGGATGTCACTGGGAGAACTTTGAGATAGCAGAGGAACATTGCAGGGGGAGGTTAACAAGATAAGAAGGAAGAAAGAAGCGAGGAACCAATATCCAATGAGAGGACGACAGCAAAAAGCAGGCATCCAGTCAAGGCAACCCGTGAGCAAGATATTAACCAATGAAGAAGCGACAATGCCCATGTGTGCAGCTATAGCTAGCCAGCTGTATCAGCCGCTTATACATGCAGACATTTGTATAAGCTATAAAACCCCTGGATTTACACCAAGTAAACAATTTTGTTTGTCACCAGAAATGGGGTCTGTGCCTTTCATCTCCACAATTCTGCAGACAGTTTCACCTGCAAAACTATTGAGCATGAGTTTTGAAAGCCACCTGCTGACTTCAGAACCTGTGTTTTCATATGTACGTAAAACCGCACAAATACCATTCACTCAGCAAATTAAAGACTCTCAAGTGTGTATTTCCAAGAGCTCAAACCATCCTGACGGCCACAGTGTTCGTTATGGTGATCTGTTTTAATTTCCTGTAGTCTTAAACCTTTGCATAAACCTTGCCGGTAAACCTGAACTTTGAAGAACTGTGAAAATGTTAGGCAAAGCATGCAGCTGCTTGAATATTGTGTTCAAGTCTACTTCCAGATATATAAAAGTATCTTATTTATTGCTCTACAGAAGCACTAGAAACCCACACATCATCCTAACAAAGTGTGCTTACCACAAACACAGAAACTACCATAAGCCACATTAAAAACACTCCTTTCTAGTATTTACAAGGGTCAAAATGGAAAAAAAATACAAAACAAACTACATTACAACATTTTGGTCTGTTTTGTCATTAAGAACACCCATAAATTCTTTCTTTAGCAGATCTTGTTCCCAGCTGAGATCAAAGTATCCTTTTCCCCCTTTATTGTCCTCTAGTTTTATCACTGAATGACAGAAGGCTCTGATTTCTGCAGAAGTATCAAGAAGCCAAGTACTCAAAAACTATAGCTAAAGGAACAATCATGCATACACCAAGCTGGGTGGTTCGGTTGATATGCTGGAGGGAAGGAATGCCATCCAGAGAGATCTTGACACGCCTCTGAGGTGGGCTGAAGCCAACCTGATGAAGTTCAACCATGACAAGTGTAAGGTCCTAGACCTGGGTCGGAGAAATCCCAGGCACAGCTACAGGTTGGGCAGAGAAGAGATTCAGAGCAGCCCTGCGGAGAAGGACTTGGGAGTGCTTGTCAATGGAAAAATGAACATGAGCTGGCAGTGTGCGCTCGCAGCCCAGAAAGCCAACTGTATCTTGGGCTGCATCAAAAGGAGCGTGACCAGCAGGTCGAGGGAGGTGATCCTGCC
>JAOEHX010006033.1:0-10275 GCA_025448015.1 Bolborhynchus lineola | reverse complement strand
GCTGGCGGCGTTCAAGTCCGGGTTGGACAGAGCCTTGGGTGGCTTGGTTTAGTGTGAGGTGTCCCTGCCCATGGCAGTGGGTGTTGGAACTAGAGGATCTTAAGGTCCTTTCCAACCCTAACTATTCTATGATTCTATGATTTTATGAGCCCTTTCAGTGTTGGCTGGATAGCTAATTTTGATCACAGGTGCACAAACTAAGAGTCACAAGTTATAATACTTCACACATTGGGGGGCCAATAAGTGAATTCACTATAGCCTGTGCAAAGGGAATTAAACCATTGTTTGTAATATTTGGTAATGGGCTCAGATATTTTATAGTGCCTTGACCTGTAAATTTGAGAATCTCTAAAAGCCTGTGGCAGGTATTCAGAGGGATTGAGCACAACTCTCCTCCATTCTCAGCAGCAATCAGTGGTGAGCACAAGAGACCACAATGTAGGCAGGAATACCCGACCTGGATTTATATGTATTCTCCCTAGAAATTACATGCCCTACTGCTTCAGCTAATTTGTGCTGCTCCTCTTTCTGTTGGGCCTTTCATCATCAAGGTTGAATGATTAAAAAAAATAAAAATCCAGTTAGTCTTTCAATCACTTAAATTCATTTAAACTTCTTTTTTACTCTCACAGCTGATACACCTGTGGTCCTTTTGACTCCTCTACATTTCTGCCACTGAAAGATGTTCTTTTCAGAGACTATAAGAGAAAAAAGCCAAAGGGAAACATCAATGCATTACTATTTCATTTGTTTTTTTGTCACTCAACTAATACATATTTGTACTGCAGACCAACAAACAGCATCTCTTATCAGGCAGGAGCCAGGATCACCTATTTCAGAGTTTGGTAAATATTATCAGTATTCAAAACCCGAACTGATAAGTCAAAGGCAGCAAATTAAATTAAATATTTCTCTAGGTTCATAAGAAAAAACTAACTGGAGAGTTTATATCTACTTAATTACGAGTTTCAACATTTTACCACTGGTTTATTAGTCCTTATGTCACGATGATGAAAGTGCATATGCTCTTCTTCATTTTAGTGGTTAACAGATAGTTTGATTTCAATTTTATTGACATTTTCAACATTCCATATTTTTCTTTGCAAGCAATGGCAAGCAGATTGCTGAGCTGGACTTCAAGCTCCAATGGGGCTGATGACTCCAGCATTTTCATAGAGGTGCTGAAAGAATCATCTACAGGCTTCAAACCAAACCTGTGTTCACTATTCTGTTCGCCAGTTATGGGCTGGTTCTAATAAAAGTAAAGGCTAAATTCCTGGCATTCTTGGACTTTTGCTATTAATTTGCATTAAAATGAGTTTTCACTTTGAATTCACACCTCAGAGCCCCATTAAAAGTAGAATATGTTACTGAAAGAAATCCCATAAAGATAGTAAAACCCCATAAGAAGGCACCCTGTATTTTGTTTGAGCTACAGGCAAAAGAAGTACAGACTTCATTAGGGTGAATTCTGAACAGAGAAGAACTGACAATTAAGATCTGAGCAGAGGATTTGTATTTAATAGGCTCTGTGATGATCGCCTAATATCTTCAAGCCAAAGCTTTTAAGAATTTTGCATCTAGTATTAATTTTACTTCTGCCTATATTCATTCTACACATTACCTATAAGGATTTTATTTTTCTTCTGTTTTTCAAAGTTCAGCTAAAAATTAAAATCTCTATAGCAACAAAACCAAGCTTTGCCATCACTGATTAACCCAAACCCTTCAAGCATTTAAGCGAAGTCATTAATTTCTGAAGGCTTATCGGATCACAGCATAGTATTTCTTCTACATATGGGCTTTCAAACTTTATCTTGGGGTTTTAAACTAGTGGGCTACTAGTGAGGTCTACAGATTGAAGATCTTAAAAGGCTGCATTTTTAAAGATGCTAACTTCTGTTTGCTTGTAACACTCAGATTGACAATGGAAATAAGTGCACAGTGCTTTAAGAGCACAAGCCCCCGCTACTACATGTCATAAAATGAATTTACTGCTCCTGGGTGAGATACTACAGATAAACTGGCATCAACGACTGAAAGATTTTATTTTTTAAAGATTATTCAAAAGAACCACTGTTGACCTAGTACATATTCCTCACTTCCTACCTTTCTAAACAATGTATCTTTAATTCAATATGACTTTTTCTTAGTGGTAAAAGTGATAATGTAATAAAATTGAAAGGAAAACACTTCAATTAGCTCAATATTAAAGGAATAACTATTTCACCACAGACTTTAGACTTCAAATTTCAAGCTTATTTATATTCACATACTATTCTAGATATTATTCTGTCAAAACTTTTCTGATTATTTAAAAAACATGAAGCAAAGTGAGTGGTCCTTATGAAAAAATCAGCTTTCATTCAAACATTAGCTGAGAAAAAACCCCAACAAATGTAACTTCTCATTAAATGAAAAGTTATGAGTGCATTTTGTATCGATTTTTATTGTAGGACTATGAGTCCTAGCTTTAAGGCATTCATTGACATATTTCTATAAGCTGGTCCAGATAATCAGCCTTGGATGAACAAAGCATGTTCTGCCAGACCTGCTGTGATGATTTTCTTGAAATGGAGCTGTGGGACATGAAGGATCTCAGCTGCTCATTAATGAAATCCTAACTCACACTGTGCAAGTGCCATTATGAAGAGAAGCACATGATCCTGACCCACACACAGGATCAAATAATCTGAATTCTCCAGGTGTGTGAACTTCCCTGGGTGAAGGGAAGATATACATAAGACCTAGCCAGCCCCTAGAGAAGTGGTCCACAGGGCTTAGTGTGCCATAAACTTCACACCACAGATAAAACCATAGAAAACACAGAAAACATTTTCTTAGCCTGATTAACCATTTTCCATGACAGAACTTCTGCCAGGATACAACATACCCCACCAATCATTATCCTTTCATGTGGGCTTACCTAGGAAAAAGTAGCTGGAAGCAGGACGACATGGTATCGCTGCTCCAGAACCTTCTGAAAAAAGGGATTATTCTGAGGAATAAGTTTTCCTTTGTAAAGGAGGATGAGTAAGCTCAACCAGCTACTCTCAGCAGATTTTTCTGTAGAGCATGCCAAAGTCTTAAGGTCACATTAAAATATTTTTAAGAGGCATTCTGCAGTAAACAGAGTACTTGGAAAGCATCTTTATCCAGTTTTCAGAGTTTGGTTTTATGGTGTAGTTGGTTTGATTCGTTTTAGGTTTTTTGCATGGGTATTTTGTGTTTGGTTTGGGTTTTTTGCAGAGTTTTTTGTTTGGTTGGTTTTTTTTAATAGCAGAATTACACAGACAGTAGGTCTGAATAGGGTTCACGAGTTTGCTTATGTCCTACTGTATATACTATATAACACAAGTTACTTTCTTGAGAAGCGTTCAGATGTGTTCAGACTCTCAGATAACACACTTGAAAGTAACAGGTATGTGTTTGTTTATGTAAGCAGCACCAATTCTCAGTAAGAAAGCAAACAGCAAGGAGTGAATAAATAAGGCAAGTATCTCACCCAACCAAGTAGCCAAAAACAGAAGGAGAAAGCAGTCTGTGCTTAGTGAGGGTCTTCCCTTTTATAAAAACACACAAACAAAACACTGAGTTGTGCAGCTAGACAGACTGAAAATTAAAAATTGTATCCTCTATACCTATTGAATAACGTAGAAATCGAGTGCAGCAGAGAAGCCATTCCAGCATCTTTAACAATATCTTCAGGTCATTCATCACACCAGCATCAAATGCAAAATTGCTGATTAGAAGTGAAGCCCTATCACCTTCTGGGCTTCTTTTTGGTGCTATCAAGACCAGAGCTTTCTATCGTTTGAACCAAAAGGATAACCTAAAATACAAGCTGTAAGATTTCACATCACTCTCTTGTGGCATTACTTTACAGGAAACCATCTCTGAATCCCTGTGTATTGCTAGGAAGTTGCCACTATTCCTTCTTTATCCTCTAAACTGATTTTCCTTTCCATGCTCTGGCTCATCAAGTGGAATTGGCTATCCACTTTATTTTGTACTACCGTATTGTGATGAACCTAACAGTCTGTCAGTAAGTAGGACTGCTAGTTTTCAATTGACTCTGGCCCCCCCTCAGCATTTCTTATGACTTGTCATTTTGATCTATTTCTCTTATTTGCCAAGCATAAAACAAAGACCAAAACTGGATAACTAGAGGCACGTAATTTTCACAGTTCCCTCCAACAGAATATCAGGAAGTCATGATGCTTTCTCCAACTTCTTTCCTACGTAGGACACAAGATTTGGGTTTGTGGGGTTTGTTTTTGTTTTTGTTTTGTTTTGTTTTATTAAGCAAAAAATATCCAAACAATTCATCTGAATGAAGATTTTTTTAAAAATTGAAATAGTCATTATAAGGTCATCTGCAGAGAATCCTGATGAAAGATCACAGAGGTTTAAAGTATTTATCTTTACAGAGGATAGGACCAGGAAAACTGGATGCAAAGACTACAGTTATTTTCTTGACTGAAATCTAGATCAGGAAGAGAAAATTTGAATTTACTAGTTTAACTATTTCTGCTACATAACCACCATATGGTGACACTTACTAAACAGTAAAGTCTGTCTGAACATACTGAAAAACATTTATAATACCTGAAGTAATACAAGTAAAGGGAAATCTCTTGCTACCAATTTTTAAGCAAATTGTTAGGAATAAGCCTTTCTAGAAACACTTTTGCAATAGCAGGTATGGTTTAGCACATAATTTATTGTGATGCAAGGAAACACATCTAAGTTTACAGCAAGATTTAAGTTCAATGTTATTGGACAATTAATGTGACATCGACAAAGTAGCTTGTTGCATGTACGTATGCATACGTTACTTAGCAAAAATGAAATATATTTGTCCTCTCTTGACTTCCAGCTGTGCAATAAGTCACAGAAGCTATATGTATAATTCTGCAAACTAGAAGTTAAGGGACTGACAGCATTAAATCAGGTAATTTCTAGCTTTCCGTATCCATGTAGTTCTTGTGAACTGGCCATAACCCATGTGGGTTCACAGTGGTAGGCAGCTAAGCACCACACAGCACTTGCTCAAGCCTCCTTACTCTGAAAGAGGAGGAGAAAAGTTGGGAGGGCATAAGTGAGAAAACCCAGGTTGAGATAAAGACAGGTTGAAGAGGAAAAGACAACAGAATAAAAAGCAAGTGATTCAAATTGCAATCACTCACCATCAGCTGACTGCTGCCTAGTGAGTCCCTGAATAACAGCAAACCCTGGCTCCCAACCACAGTTTTACTGCTGAGCATGATATGATGGTCTATGGCATATCCTTTTGGTCACCTTGAGTTAGCTCTCTTGCTGTGTCTTGCTCTCTTATCTCTTGCTCTCCTAGCCTCTTTTCCACCTTCTCCTTGATGACATTCAAAGACTGTTCAGCAATAGGTAAGACAGTGGTGGGTTATCAAAATTTTTTTGGTCATAAATGCAAAACTGCACTACGTACAGGCTACTGTAAAAATTAACTCCATTGCAGCCAAAATCAGTACAACTCCACACATGTGATGGTAGCACCAATTAAGCAAGGGCTTTTCAGTTCCAAAATTGGAATAAGCGAAGACCTCCCTGAACAAGAGAGACAGTCTCAAGAAAATCATTACTCAAGAATTCTGGCCAACTCTTTATACACTAATCTGGTTACACTAAGGTCACACATCTGCCTACAAAGTAAAAAGCTTATCAGTAAGAGATCTTTCTATTTGAAGTCAAGTCTCTAAGATGATCATTCATGCACACATATTCAAAGCCTTGAAAAAGGGAAAGCACCTTTATTTTCACTGCTGAGTTATTAAACAAGGGGGAAACTTCTAGCTACTGAAGTCATAAGTATTCTGAAGTATTTGGACAAATGAAACTGCTCCTGAGACTGCCAGAACACTTTCTGCAATTCCTTCAAGCAAGGTTAACCAGGAGAACAGCTCTTCAGCCTGGTCACCAGAACTGATTCTCAACCATTACAGGTGCTCTATATGCAAGGCCCATACATTAGACTATTAGATATAATCCAGCTTTCATTCTCATCCTATGAGCTACTACATCAAACTGCCTAGAATGGTCAGATATTGTTTTGATTTTAGCAAGATAATGTTAACTTTATTCAGAAGATAGCGAAAGTTTCAGTGCTTGTGGTTGCTGTGCTCCACTCAGCTTCAGCTCTGCTGTACACAAACACAGAAGGTATAACTTTTTTAACCCCTCAGTTTAACCTTTTCTATAGAGCCAAATTTATCACATATTGTACCTTCTTTGACAAAAGACCACAGAATCTTCAGGTTTTGTTTCTGGTCCCATGTGCCTGAGGAAAACCCAGGATTCAGAGCCAAACATGAAGCAGTGCTTTGTACACCACAGTGAGCTGCACAGCTTCACACACCATGGATAATTAAGTAGCTGGCAGTAATTGAAAATATCCCCACCTCTTTCACAGCAAGTACATCTTTCACAATAAGTATTACTGGTTGATGTATTGTAGCTACTGACACATGACAGAATAATTTGTCTAATTCAACTCCAACACTGAATTGCTGGAACTTGGAGTTGTCTGTGGCCTAGAGGGAGATGTGCCAGAGCTTCATTTGCTGTTGTTGAAGGCAAGAGGTTTATAAAGTTCATGAAATACAGCCAGCAAAGGCTGCAGAGGGTCTGAATCTCAGAAGCAGCAGTAAAAATGGCTATTGTTATTTTACAGGGCAGCAAAAAGCATGAGTCTCACCAAGCTATCACACCATATGAAATATTTAATATTTGCATTGGAACTACTACTTTTCTGTCATTCAACTGCAACAGCCATTATAGTTCCCTTTTTTTTCCTTTTTTTTTTTTTTTATACAAGTCAGGCATAGCAGTCTTATAGAACAGAGACACTGAAATGAAGACTACAGACCAAAATTACCCAGTATTTTCATGTCTTAAGAGACTGTCTCAAGTAGTCCACAACTACAATTAGCACAGTCCTAAATCTTCAGTTAAAGATGTGCCCCACAACATCCAGGTTTTGGTGAAATGGTCTTTAACGAGACAGTTGCACAAACACTCTGACTACAAAAAAAGGTCTGAAAATACTTAGGCAGTTAAAAACTTAATCCCATGTGTGGCATAGAAATTCATATAATCCTAATATAATATGAAAAGCATTTTGACAGAAAAAAATTCACATTAGAGGTCTAACAGTTGAGCCATCACTAAAGGCCTTAACACCTATTTACATGGCTTGGTGGTGGGAGTTTAAAAATAATTGCACTAATACTTTGAGAAAAATCATGATGCTATTTGTTTTCTGGGATATAGAAGGAGATTAAGCTGTCAAGAAAAGTGTCAAGTTTTCTAAACTGCACTATTTACTGATGATGGCTAAATAACTTCCCCTCATAACTGAGAAAAGTGATTCTGCAGCAAAATATCTGTGGGTATTTTCACAAGGTGGTCTGACAAAGTTGGCTTTTTCCCCCTCAACCAGTATAAGTTGAAGAAAGGAGTTCTCCACATTTTCTTAAAGTAATATAACACTGACCTTAAGAGTCCCTTTTATTACAGCACCCACTCTAGTTTTCTCATAAACCTCCAAGTTTACTAGTGCTCTGGAACCAAATTACACTGTACATTGCAACTAGTGTTTTTCTGGCTGCTGAACCATTTTCTGAGCTGGACACTACTGAGCCAGACAGTGTCTTTCCTATAGAAACCTAGAAGCCTGTCTCTATAATATTAAAGCCACTGCTTGCAGAATTGAACAGTGACTCAAGTTGTCAGGGAAAAGATACCTTACTTTAGATTCTTTCATTCCAAAGTATAGAACTACTTTTTTCTTCACCTGAACTCTTAACTCCATAAATCTTCCTCATGCTCTGCCTCTTCTACACTTAGAATAGCAGAGCATTAGTCTAGACCATAACCAAACCGTTTTTGCGTTCCCTGCAGACAGAGCAGCTGATTTTCAAGTGCTGTATGTTACAGTTCAAACTCAGATGCTTCAATTCTGGTGAACCTGCACTTATGAAGCAGAAGCAGGGTAATTATCTTAACACTAGAAAATGGCTCAGGTGCTTCTAACAGATGTCCATGCTTGTGTCTTTAGCCGCATGCTTAAAAAATTTCATTTACAGCAGGAAAACAGAACACAGCTTATCTGTTCTTCTATAAATGACATAGGAAAACCATGATATACACATAAGTTAGAACACGTTATCAACCAGATATTATACACTGAATCAATTGTAGTTTCTCAGTCTTGCAGAAAAGATAAAGGTAATTCTATGTTCCTCATTTAATCTCAAGTGTTATGCTGAATGTGTAGCTGCGGATTTCAATAGCAAACCCAAAACAAATTTCGCAGGAAGATAGCAAAGTAGGCTATAAGTAACCTCAAAATGATAATTTTATTTCATCACCACAGACTTCGGGGCTGATTTACAAAGGCGGCAGTAAAGCCCTTTTGGGATGTGAAATGGCATTACAAAATCCAGAGCCCAAATATTTTAAGGTTCCAAGACAGTGATTTATTTACATAAAAGTCAACATAAGAATTTCTTGTACTAAAGCTTTAAAAGCTGGCTCTAAATTTTTGCTTTAATTCATTCCACCCCACTGTACACACTTCCATGACTCAGCCTGCTATAGTGACATTGTACTTTAATTACTGTATCAGCAACTTCGTTTCGGGAAAAAAAAAAAAATAAATTCACAAACATCATGCAAAATACTATGTCGTCCTCAGCAGTAAAATTGAATGTACTCCATGCTTACAGAAGCTGATCTTCATTTCCCTTTTTTTCCTCATCGTTTGTAGCTATAGAATTTGACCTAACTTTTATCACACCCCCTGAAGGCAACAAAAAAAAGAAAAAAAAAAAAGAAAAGGCAAAAAGTGTTATGTTACTCAGTTGAGACTGATACCATTTTACACTGGTAAAACAAACATGCATATACAGAATAATTTAGCAGTCCGCTGCAAAAGCAATCAAGACAGCCCAAAACTACTTCAGAATTACATAAAATAGAGCTTGCAAGCAACGTATCCAAGAAGTCAACAGTTATTCAGCATCATGAATCTTACACTTCTTTGAGAAGTTCTTGTTTAGGTATGAAAGTCTAACAAAATACATCAATAAACCTATGTAAAATTTATATAAGAACTAAGATATCACTAAAAAAACAAGATATGGCAATGCTTCAAGTAAGCCAGGGTTCTCAGAAAGTCATCCTGTCACTGTATGGAGCTACTTTAATTTTAGTTTCATCTGAAAGACCTGGCTAGCATAGCATCATAGAATACTTAGAGTTGGAAATGACCTTAAGATCATCTAATTCAAAGCCCCCTGCCATGGGCAGGGACACCTCACACTAAACCATGTCACCCAAGGCTCTGTTCAACCTGGCCTTGAACATTGACAGGCATGGAGCATTCACAACTTCCTTGGGCAACCCATTCCCATGCCTCACAGCCCTAACAGTAAAGAAAATCTTCCTTAGATCTAACCTAAACTTCTCCTGTTTAAGTTTTAACCTGTTACATCAGGCCCTGATGAAGAGTCCCTCTCCAGCATCTTTTGTAGGCCCCCCTTCAGATACTGGAAGGCTGCTATGAGGTCTCCACACAGCTTCTCTTCTCCAGGCTGAGCAGCTCCAGCTTTCTCATCCTGTCTTCATACAGGAGGTGATCAAGCCCTCTTATCCTTTTGATGCAGCCCAGGACACGGTTGGCATTCTGGGCTGCAAGCACACACTGCTGGCTCATGTTCAGTTTCTCATCAGCCAACACCACCAGGTCCTTCTCCTCATGGCTGATCTGAATCTCTTCTCTGCCCAGACTCTAGCTGTGCCTGGTATTGTCCCAGCTGAGGTGTAGGACCTTGCACTTGACTTGGTTGAACTTCATAAGGTTGGCATTGGCCCAACTCTCATGTACATCAAGTTCCCTCTGGATAGCATCCCTACCTTTCAGCATATCATCCAAACCACATAACCTGGTGCTGTTGGCAAATGTGCTGAGAGTATACTCAATCTCACTGACCATGTCACCAACAAAGATGTTGAACAGGATCAGTCCCAACACTGACCCCTGAGGGACACCACTTGTTACTGGCCTCCAGCTGGACATTGAGCCATTGACCACAACTCTTTGCAAGCAGCCATCCAGCCAGTTCTTTATCCACCAAGTGGTCCATCCATCAAATTAATGTCACTCCAATTTAGAGACAAGGATGTCATGTGAGACAGTGTCAAACACTTTGCACAAGTCCAGGTAGATGACATCAACTG
>JAOEHX010006031.1:0-11416 GCA_025448015.1 Bolborhynchus lineola | reverse complement strand
CAGGGGATTTAAATAAACAACGGGAAAACGAACGTTGTCTCATTAACGCTGAACAATGACATTTTGTTTTCCGACTTCAGCCCGAGAGAGTCTCGAGGTCAGAAAGAAAAACAAAAGGAGATCAGCCGCAGCTCGAGAAGAGCTATTGATGAGCTTTTCTGTGTGCTCCTTGTTTCAGGAGCCCGAAGTTGGAGCAGTGCTTTCCACTCCAACTCCTGATTTCCATCCGGAGATGCGGGAGGGTTTCTGATAGTTGCAGGGCTTGCGTAATTGTACTTAACGTGGCATTAAGTTGTGATCTTGAAAACAGCCAGGGTATCCAGTAGTCATTCGCTTGTGTTGTTCCTTGTGGATGTCTTGGGGGTGTAAGCTTCATAAGTCGTTATTCAACTGTGTTAGAATGAGGACGCAGGTATCTGTATTTGGCTGCCCTGTTTGCATTACCTTATCTAGGTACAGCTTCCTAAAGCAGCCTTAACCACCAGGGCTGGTTTGCATTGTGCTGCTTCTTGGATGAAGAAATGAGTCGTAATTAATATGGAACTGCTCTGATTTGCTTTCGAAGTTCCTGTTTCAGGAAGTGGAGCCGGATCCTAGGTTTGAAAGTGTGTTTCTTGTAATACTTTGCTTTGGGAGGGGAGAGGATGAGGAACCCAAACCAGGTCAGGTACTGCAGGGTAAATCCAAGAAACCAGTGAGCTCTGTGCATGGCACAGCTCCTTCACCTGTGCCTTTTGCTCCTTGTCCTCCTTATGCCTTTGTGGGGCAACCTCTTTGCAAGAAAATAAACGATTGTAGCTGCAAAACCTGTTACTGTGTCACTGCATTGGTCATGCAGGGAGAATGTGTAGTGATGTCAGAGGAAACAGGGCTCCAATCTTAAAAGCTGTCGAACATGCTCAGAAACAGCAACTCTGTCACAACCCTGTTTTTCCTTGACTCTAAGAAAGGGCGCTGGTTTTAACTGGGACTTTATCTGTGCCCCGTACCAGGGTTTCACTGGCTTTGCCACAGAGTAGAGTACCAAGGGAAGAGGTAGGGTTTGTTTTTGCAGCAGGGTGGCTTCTCTTTTCTCTCCTCCCTGAACATTTGCCAGGAGAACACATTTTATTTTGTATGTTAAAGCTTCATCTGAGGGAAAAGTGGAACCTGTCCTCTGGGATGAGCAGTTTGCTTAAAGGTTGCAGAGGACTGGATGTGAAATCATGAGTTAGGAAAGAACCTATTAAAGGGAGACTGGGCCCAAGTGTCCTGGCCAAGGTTGCAGTGAATTGGTGGGAGCCCAAGGGCCAGTG
This sequence comes from Bolborhynchus lineola, assembly GCA_025448015.1. Lineage (NCBI taxonomy): Eukaryota > Metazoa > Chordata > Aves > Psittaciformes > Psittacidae > Bolborhynchus > Bolborhynchus lineola. The sequence goes on along the minus strand of JAOEHX010006031.1, from coordinate 10,121 downwards.
CACCTACCCCTGGCAGTTGGTTAGGCTGGCAGTTTTTTCTGAAGTATATTGCTGAAAGAAGGCTTTTTTCAACCTTATTTCTCCCTCTTCATCAAATCACTTTCAGGGAAGTTTTTTTACTTTTTTTTCCCTTTACTGAGGTGGAGGTCACTTGAAAGGGAACACTGGTATGGAATAAAGGAGCTGGTTGGATATGCCCAGTGCTTGCAGGTCCGCTATGAAAGCTGTGCTCTGACCGTTGCTAAGCGGAGGTAAGAACGCGCCTTCAGCATGCAGCTTATGCTCATCCCTCTGAAATCCTCTCGAAACTACAGCAAAAATAAGACGCTGTGTTAGTGTGAAGTCACAAATTTAAATGCAGGCTCCCTTTGTGGGAGTGTTTCTGTCGGTGTTAAGGCACCTTCCTCACGCAGTTCCTTACAGTTGGAATGTAAGCTTCAGCAGGTGGAATTTCTGTCCTTTGGCTGAGAATGGCTGAACATGCCCCTGTGCTGCTGCTGGTCTGGTGAGCCCCAGGTAGGCATGGCAAAAAGGAGATTTAAAATGACACTGCTTGAAGCAGGGATGGATGTGGTGAGGGAGGCTGCAGAGATCCCTCAGATTTCCTTCTTGGATTCTTTCCTCCTTGTGATCTTCTTGGTGGACTAAAAGGATGTGTGAGAGGAAGAGAAACAAAAGGTCAGGAACCTTTTAGCTGCTTGGAAGAAAGGCAGATGCCTTGGGATTAGTGATGTGGTTAATGGAAGAGAGTCACTGGATGAAAAGACAGTGGTTTAGAGTGCTCTGTATTGTCAGCCTTTTTGGAAAGAAACAGGAAAGATTCTGTGTTTGGGAGAATTAGTTGAGCAGAAGCACGAGTGGAGCGTCGGTGTGGGCAGGGCAGAGGTGAGGTTAGCAGCGCGGGGTTAGCAGAGGTGATAGTCAGGTTTCTGAGCTTCTGAAATGCTGGAGGGAAAGGAACTAAAGGCAAGAGAGCTGCTGAGGGCTCTTCTCCCCTCCCCTGTGCTGGACTAAAGGAAGCTCAGGGTGATTGGGGAAGGCGGGAGTGGAAATGTACAACACTGGAGGGAAGGAAGGAAGGGACCTAAACCAGCCGAGAAAAAAGGAGGTGTGAGTGGTCTGAAGTGCATAAAATGGCGATGGGGGAGAAAGGTTGTTGAGCAGAGGCATCAGCTGAGGATTGGTGGAATAAGGGGGAGTGGGGGATGTTGGAGTGCAGCCGAAGCGATGTGCTGGGTGTAATGAAAGCAGCAGGAGGAATGGAGACGCTCTCAGGGGGTCGCAAGTAACCCTGTGGAAAAGAGCAGCTAGTGCAAGGGTAAGAAGATCATTTATCTGGGGGATTTAAAGATCATGCTGTGGAGGGAGAGGAGGATTATGTACTCTGAAACGATTCCAAGTCCTCTCTGTGGTAGGGTGGAAGGAGCCTCAGAGCTATGGGTGGTTTGAAAGTTGGAAGTGCCGAAGGAGCAGGAAATGGCATTGGAGGATATCACTGCAGTGAGGTGGTTAAGCAGCTTTTGGGGGTTTTTGGTTTTGTTTTTGCTGTGTAGTTTTAGAAGCTGCACAGGTGTTGTAGATCCTCTTTTCGCTGCATGCTCTCAGACCTTAGAAGAACTCAAGGGCAAGCCCCTGGATTTCACTGTTTTTCATGTGCTGAACTTGAGGGCAGCTTCAGTGAAAGGCATTTTGCTTTGCTCTGTCCATTAATACTTCATCTTCCCTGACCCAGGTAGCACAGCAGTTTGCCTGGGAGGCTTCAGGTACTGAAATGAGTTACCAAAGGAGGAAGGATATTGGTGACCTTCCTTCTCTTTCCTCTCTGTAGGCTCTGAAATGGTAAGTTAAGTTTGCTGGATGCCTTACCCAGATAAATCCCAACCTTTTCCCATTTTCCATTGAAAAGAGGGGTTATTTTGGAGTGGACTGCTGGCAAGCTTCATCCTTCAGTTACAGGAGCGTAGTGCTTACTGTTGCGGGTGTCTGTCACTGGGTGCCTTTGCTGTCTCCGTGGCTGACTGACTGGCTTCCCCACGGCACAGACTTGGGAACCACTGTAACTTCCAGTAGGGATGAACGATAGCTGTCAACTGTGCTCACAGTGTTTTAGAAGCGTTACTGAAAGCTGTGTGAATACATGAGACTGCTGCAATAAGTAATTCTACTTTTTAGTGTTATTTTTGTAATTGCAATGATTTTAGTCTCTAGATTAACTGTACTGAACTCCAAGAATGACCACTGTGGGTGTCTCCATAGCACAGAAGTCCAGTGGAGCTGCCAGCTACTTGCAGATGTTGAGAGCATGTTTTCTTGCTCTAGCTTTCTCCTTTTCATTGTTGAAGCAGAAATATTACCAGCCATATGTGTATATATGTACAATAATTTCCTACATAAATGCACTTTCTGACATTATTAGCCATATGTAACACAAGCTGTCCTCTCTTGGTTTGTTGTGTAGTCTCTATAACAGAAGAACACTTCCATCAAGCCCAATGCTGGAGTTTCTAAACTGGCTTGGAAAACCACTCAGTTTTGGGGCTTTTGCGTATGCCAAGAAGATAGGTGTTTGTTTCTTGACTCCCCAAAGGATTTGAAGAGCACAGCGAGCACGTTGCTGGTCCTGGCTGGTCTATGCTTCCAGCACAGAGCAGCTGCTGCCAGCAGATTGAGCTGGCTGCTGCTGGCATAGGGATTTGACGTTTTTAACTGGCAGAATGGCAGGGCTCAGGTTTGTTCCCAAGCAGCTCAGCGTACCGGGCATCTGGAGCTTCCACGTCTGTCCTTTCAGTGGTGTGTATTGTTGGTGGCTTTAACTTCACTTTGTTTCTTAGCTGCTGCCTCAAGCACATGTGTTTGATTCTTATATCCTCCTTCAGGCTGGGCCTGCTCGTGGGTTATGCAGCAAAGGAAGCTGGCGGCTCTCCTCTGCTGCCAGAGTCTACATAGGGTCATTTTAAATGGCATTTGTGGTTGGAAGACTTGCATAGAGGAGTCTGGAATAGCCTGTGTAATGTACAGAGATAAAGATCTCTTTTACTGCTTTTTTCTTACTTGCTGTTCCTTCCTTACACGCCCTTGGACTTCTGGGTTTTTTCCTTTTTGCTACTGCATTGCATGACGAGGTTTTAACTGGGATTCCTTCTGCCTGCTTGGGTGCAGCCTGTGCTACTGGGCTGTTTGTACAGGCTCTGGGAGGAAAACAGGCTCTGTGCTAGTGAGTTCAGGCCACCCTGGCAGGGTCAGGTTGCTCTGTACAAACACGTTGCCCATGTTGTTGCTTACTGTTTGTTGGGCTTCGTGATCTGCAGAGTCAACAGTTGCTCTGTTTCCCTTCTGGTCATTGATAAAAATGTTTGAGTGGTACCAAGGCTGGTGGAATGAGTTAGTTTGGATCAGGCAGTGTGCTCCTGAGGGAGGTTTTCTGTGACATTTTGCTTTAGAAACAGTCCTTTATCAAATAAATGCCATATTAAGGAAAAAAAAAAAAAAAAGGAAGACTGGACAATGAAAGCGTAGAGTTTTGTGGTGGTAAATAAATGATATCCTGGATATTAAATGATTAATGTACCCGTAGGGTGTTTTCTCTGTATCTTCTGTGTGTGGTTGTTGCGCTGGAGGGAAGGGATGGGATGGGATCTGGAGGGGCCTGGACAGGCTGGAGAGGTGGGGCCATATGGACCTCATGGGGTTCAACAAGGCCAAATGCAGGGGCCTGCGTTTGGGTCTTTGCAGTCCCCAGCACAAACACAGGCTGGCAGAGGCTGATGGAGCAGCCCTGAGGAGAAGGGCTGTGCCCACTCTGTGATTCTGAGGTTGAAAGTCCTTGTTAGTCATGAGGATACGCGTGCTGGAAGCTGCAGCCTCTTTTCTACTGAGGTATGTGAAGAAATGGCTGAGAGAAAACTGGGAGCGTGAGAGCGATGCTAGTGCTCTTTGGTGGGGCTGCTGGAAGTGCTGAAGAACTGAGCAGTCCCTCGTGTGCTGGAACAGTTTCTTGCTGGCGCTGGTAACAGCAGAAAGAATCTGAAAGACATTAAATTGTTCTTGTTTGGTGCCAAAGTATGCGAAGCACAGCGAAGGAGGGCCCTGCCTCTGGCTTACTGCTTTGTACTGGCTGTTTTATCTCTCAAGTGGAGAACATGGTTTTAGTTGGACAGCTCTGGGTATTTCTGTGCACGTTTTCCTGGTTTCAAACTCTTGATGGATAGTTTTGCATGAGGTCTGGCATAGGGTTTTTCAGTAGTTTGGACTTGACAACAGAATTTTGCCCTCAAAATTAACTTTCAGTTTGGTAAACAAAAGGTGCCATCAACTTCTCAAGGGGTAATTACATGGTGCTGCTTTCAAAAGATGCCAGGTTAAATTCAGACCCAAAGTGGAGTGATTACTTCTGTTGTATTGACTGGAGAGGATTTCCATGTTAAGTATTCTCAGAATAATTGCTGTGTGTGTTTGCCTGCAATGAGATTTTGTGGCAGCTTTCCTGAGGTCTTGAGTGTAAACATGAAGCTGTTTTGGAGGGGGTGCAGATGTGCAGTGTCCCTGCTCCTCCACCTGCATGGCTTATTTGGAAGGGGATGGGATGGGGATTTAGAACAGACAGCAGGCTGTGAGCTCTCCCTGGCTTGTGTGTGTTTTACCTCTGCCTTCCTGGGGAAGGATAACTGGGGGGGGTTTTTTCATCTTTACAGTCACTGCAGGGAACAACAGGAAAAGGGATGACTTTATTCTGGGAAGCATTAACAAAGGCTTTCAGGTACTAGTACAAAGCTGCTCTTTATAGTTTTGAGAAACCACACATCCTTTAAACTGACCCAAGAACGCTTCCAGTGTGAGCAGGGTTGGATGGAGGCATTTTAAAGTGCATCTTGGTCTTAAAAATGTGTTTTCTTCTGGGTGCATAAGGAATATTCAGGAAACACTCCCAAGCTACAATCTCCTGGAGTTGATTTTGAATTCTCTGGATGGATTTCTAACCATCAGCATGGTTGTCTGCATCAGTTACGCTTTGGAGATCTTCCATCCTATGGAGTCATCAGGTCCTGCTTCGCTGAAAAGGGCAGCATAAATTACTGCTGGAGATTTGCAGTCAGCGCACACAGCGCAGTGTGGATCCTGCAGAGAAATGATAAACCTCTTATGTTTTGATTGTAACAAACAGTTGATTAGTTATGGTGAGCTGCATTTGGGGTTAACCCCTTCCCTCTCCCATCTCTGGCTGGAGTTTACAGGTGGGGTTAGGATGTTGATGGAGCCCCACAAATAAGCAAAATAAAAGGTAGTTCTAGCAGACCTCATCACTTGGACCTTTCATACTTGATCCTTGCCTAGTGTTGGTTTTTATTCTCCTGGCTCTGTCCCAGGTGTAGCTATAGTAAGTATATAGTAAGTATAGTATATATGTAACCACAGCTTGGTGGCCTGTATCACGCTCAGGTGGTGATGTGGCAGCCTGCATCAGTCAGGCTCAGGGCTCTGCGAAACTGGCAGCTCTGGTAACTGCTGACTGAGCCAGGAAGGTTTTAAAGAGAACTAGGTGCAAAATGCAACATGAGATGAATACTGATTGTGGTTTGTTAAAATTCCTAATCTCTGGGTTAGGCAAGAGCCTGATGCTCTGTCAGATCCTTGTGGAGTGATTCCTGTGTCTGCCTGGGCCACTGCACTGGTGCTGGACTGGCAGCACTCACACAGGTTCCTGGGTGCAGGGCGCTTGTGGAGTTGTCCTGGGAGCCATGTTCAGGAAAAGCTGATGGATGCTGCGGTGCCTGGTCTTTCCAGAGGTCTTGGAACTGCACAATCTTCTTTAGAAAAGAAAGTGTCACATTTAATGGGATATTTGCTTCTGGAATCACTGAGGGGGTTTTCCCTTGATCCTGCCCTATGTGTGCAGGCAGTGAGGAGTTTGGAGAGGTAGCATCTGCTCATTTGGGTTCAGGTGCTGCTTTGGTTTCCTGTGCTGGACTGGTGAGACCTTGGGTCTGCTCATCTGTCCTGGGTTCAGTGAATGTCAAAGCAGACACTGGGTAACAGGCCATGCGTTGTAGCCAGTGTGTCTGCCCTGGCTTCATCTGCACCAGAAAATGGCCTTTCTTGTGGGTGCTCATTCCTCTTTGTAGATGCTGCGAGTGCCTCAGCTGCTGGTGTCCAGCCAAATGCCTTCAGAGCTTTCAGGGCTGCGAGTGGGTTTGGTCAAACGCTTTAAAGTGCCACTTGTGGGTAGCAACCCCAGATTTTATGGCTTGACTTAATCTTTTGGGGAGTTGAAGGTTTATTGATTGCATTGATGGACACATAGAAGATGCACAAGAGTGCTGGTTTGCTTTAGGGGGTTAAAATTCCATTTTCTAAAGTAATTGCAATATAATTCTTTTTGAGTCTTTTCCTGATTTTCTCTCAGTGTTAAACTAATTCTTTAATACCTCAGGAGCACGCGGTGTTCTGAAGTGCAGTTCAGCAGTCGTGAGCACCCTGTGCTCCTCAGTGCGTTTAAGGAATCAGGGAGTGCAGTGAGGCTGTTCTGCAGCATGACTTTCTGTGTGGTCACAGGAGCCGATGTTGCTGTGCACCTTCCTAAGCTGGGCCTGAGCCTCAGATTGTTTCTGCTTTGGTATCTCAGCAGCTGCATTGTGCATGTTCCCTCCCGGTCATCACTGGCATTTGTGCTCTGAGGCACAGGGGTTTATGCCAGAGCCTTCGTCTATTTTACTTCATTCTCACCAGTGGAAGTGTCATCCACCCCTGTGACTTGTGGAGCGGGCAGCATTTCCCCATGTATCCTCGTTCTGGCTCTTCACGTCTGCCTTCTGTTGGGTTTTGTAACTTAACATCATCTTCTTTCGTATTAATAATCCTGTTGGTGTAACTGAGCTCTCTTGTTGAACAGTAGCTGAAGGGACAGCTGAATGAAGGCATTCTGAAAGGAAACCGTTGCTTTCACATCTCCATTATGCTACTCCTTTGTTGTAGTTTTCTCCCATCTCCACATGAGAGCTGTGTTTCAGGGTTTGGTCTGGTTCCTGAAATGCAGCCTGACTGTTCTTGTGAAATAATACACGCATAACTTTGGGCTGTTCATAAAAGAAACCACTAATTCCCATCAGGAATGTGCACTATATGGCATGTATTCTGCATGCTGACATCTTAATATCCTCTGTGCTTGGAGAGACTGCAAAGAGCAGCCTGGTAATTAATACCCAGGGAGGTCTAATGGCCTTGAAGCAGTTGAAGAGACTCATGGTTCTTCCCTCCTTGTGTTGATGATGCTGTAGGTGACTTAGAAACTGCAGTGCTCGGGTCTGGGGTTGGATATGCCCTTCTGGGGAACAGAAGGGAAGGAGAGGGCACATTTTCGTTCTGCCTTGCAGTTTATAGAATCTTTGTAGAACCATGACTGGTTTTGCTTGGAGAGGATCTTAGAGGCCATCCAGTTCCAAACCCCTGCCGTGGGTAGGGATGCCTTCCACTAGAGCAGGTTGCTCCAAGCCACATCCAGCCTGGCCTTGAACCTTGCCAGGGATGTGAAGGTGCTTTTAGAGGGTGTTGTTTCCCCCCCCACCCAGTAGTATCTGTGTCATTAGATGCCTTGTCTTTGCTCACCTTCATGAAAAAGAGCTTCCTGTAGAGCAGAGAATTAATTCTTGTAGTAGTAAACTTACTCTGATGATAAATGGGCTTAAATTAACAATTCATTTTAGGTGCAGGGAGTAATTTTTTTGGCAACAGTTCTTTACACTAAAGATTTTGGGGTGAAAGAGTGATGAAGTTCTTTTTATATTAAATTATGCTGACTGAGTCTCACTGCTACCTGTTTGGGACCTTACAATTGAGACAGCAGCAGCAGTTCCCTCTCCCCTTGCCTATTAACATGAATTACTTCAGAAAATGCAGTGACTCCACAGTGTTTAATCTTGGATCAAATGGCATTTGTTGGGCCTGAGCTCTGAAGTATTTACAGCCCAAGTAAGGGAGAGCAAGGTCTGAAGCCCTGCATGGAGGCAGCTTTTGTTAGTTTTCACATGCTGTGTTTCAAACTCCCCGGTTAAACGTGTGAGGGCTCCAAGACTTAAGTTTTGGCAAAGAGCTTCATGCAAAGATCAAGCAGTGGGAAAGTGGAGGAGAGAGGAGAGGGCTTGTGACTGTGAGTAACCAGAGTGGGTACTGAGCCAAAGCACAGCTGATTTTGCATAAAAACAATTACAGGATGCAGACAATTGGCTCCTGGTGGTGAATGCAGCAAGGAAACGGTGGATAAGGAGTGTTTGGATGGTGAAGGCTTGTCCTTTCTTCTCATCTGAGTAGTAAAATGTATTCAATTTTGATGCTTGTAGTGAAGCACCCAGCACTGGAGCACTTGCTGTCGCACTGAGTGATGGCAGTACATGATGCTCAAGTGGAAGGAAGCCTCTCATTTCCTCTATTATTCTAGGATGGAGGTGGCATCTGTAAGAAAGTGATATGAGCAGTGCAACACTTCTTGTTTTACAAAGCAGAAGTGAGAAAGCCTGATGCAGGCAGCTTGAAAATGGAGGGGCAGAGGATGGCTGGGAGAAAGGTGCTGGTCCAGGGCAGTAGGAGGAAACTGTCATTAGCTGGCAGGGCCAGGGTTTTACTGTGTCATGGGAAAGAAGGTTTGGAAATAGGTTTTGGTTAGTGCTGGGTTTAATGCAGCCCTTGTTTTATGGCTTGGTATCTGTTTTGTAGGGATTGAATTCTTCTTTTCACCCAGAGGTTTTCCTGAAGAGCAAAGCATCACTCAGAGTCTGCAAAAGATGAAGATTAAAATCCTCTTAAAATGTGGTCTGTGCTTATGGCTCGAGTTTCCCAGAAGTGTGATTTATTCTCAACAGATTCAACATCTAGGATTTAATGAATTGCTAGATTTAAATGGTGCATTCAATACTTTGTCTTCCTCTGATCCACTGGCTTAAGATTCAGCAAATCAGAAATGGATCCATTCGATGGGCCAGGTTGAAGGACTGGAAAAGAAGGAAACCAGATGAAATTCCCCCCGACTCACTCCTTGGCAAGCTCCAGGGGTGAGGAAGCGGAGGGGCAGGCTGGGCTGCCTGCAGTCCCTCCTCTGGAGCCCTGTGGTTACAGGCAGCAGCGTCTTAAGCTGTTTGCCATGGCCCTGGAATTGAGAACCATTTTCCCCAGCTTTAGGTGCCATCGTGCTGAACAGGCTCATAAACCTGACCTCAGCGTGATGCTGGATTGTCCTCTGGCTCTTTTCCATGTCAGCTCCTTGATGGTGGAAGGGCAGCTTTTCCTTTATCGTTTGTTTTAAGTATTGATAACTAAAGAGCAGTCTGGGTGGTAAGTATTGATTTCAGTTCAGTTTGGACACTTTGTTATTCTGCCTGAAATGACCAAGCCTGGAACAGTCAGTCCCTGTACAGTGAGTGTGAGCTCATGAGCATCCCAGTGCTCTGGTGTGTCCTGGGGTTCAGGGTGATGGGAAGCACTCTGCCTCTCCTAAAACCTCTGGTGTTGGTATTGCTGCTGTTTGTAAAAGCCAGTAACCCGTCCCCACTCCCCTTACCAACAGCAAACCCCCGAAGTAGATATAAGGTAGATAATAACCCCCAAAGTATATACATACATAAAGTAACCCCCAAAATATGTCAGGTGGATAACAATGGCATCACTGGAACCCGGGTAGGTGGCTTGATTCGCTTCCTGACCCTGGCACAGTGAGTGCTCAGAGTCCCTTTGTGGTTTCTGGGAGGGGTTGGTTGGTTTTCAGCGCAGCAGAATGGAGCTGTAAAGCCTCAGCTCAGCAAAGCAAATTCCAGCTTTCAAACTGGAATTGACCCTGGCCTTCGTAAAAGCAGTTTGAAATGCCTTGGCAGGCAGTGTGCTGGAGGAGACGGTGAGGAGGCAGAAGGATTTTGCCAGTTCCAGGTACCTCAGTTGGCATGTTCAGAGCTATCTGCAGGCTGCAAATCATGTTGTGAAGCATAGCTTAGCTTTGGTTTTGCTGAGAGTGTTTCCAGTGTGTGTTCACTAGATGTTATCATAGGACCACAGACCGGTTTGGGTTGGAAGGGACCTTAAAGCTCCTCCAGCTCCAACCCCTGCCACGGGCAGGGACACCTTCCCCTGGAGCAGGGTGCTCC
>JAOEHX010006012.1:12780-31161 GCA_025448015.1 Bolborhynchus lineola | reverse complement strand
TCATTAGGGACTGTAGTGATAGGACAAGGGGTAATGGGTTCAAACTTAAACAGGGGAAGTTTAGATTGGATATAAGGGAGAAGTTCTTTATTGAGAGGGTGGTGAGGCACTGGAATGGGTTGCCCAGGGAAGTTGTGAATGCTCCATCGCTGGCGGTGTTCAAGACCAGGTTGGACAGAGCTGTGTGTGACATGGTTTAGTGTGAGGTGTCCCTGCCCATGGCAGGGGGTTGGAACTGGATGATCTTAAGGTTCTTTCCAACCCTAACAATTCTATGCTTCTATGATTCTAAGATGAGATTGGGTGGAGTGCTGAGCAACCTGATCCAGTTGAAGATGTCCCTTATCATTGCAGGGGGAATTGGACTAGATCATGTTTAAAGGTCCCTTCACAAACCATTCTATGACACTGTGATTCTATCTGCACAAGTAAATCCTCATTTGGCGTGAGTCAGCAGAACTTCATTGCTTCTGAAATAATATCATATACTGGATAAGAATTTGATTTCTAGATTATTTTTTCTCTCCCTGTTTTCCTTCAATCTTTCAGCTTCTGCCTTACCACCTACATATGCTTCCCCATATGAAAAAAAACAAACACCTGAGTGTTATGGCCGCATTTCCTGTATTCATCTGGCTTTAAAGCTAAGCAACACATGTTCAGTCAGCCATATTTCCAGACACTCCTGCCCACCAAAGTAATGACTTTCTATTTGAACAACTCATTCCTGACTACAGAACCAGACAGATTGCTTTCTCCTGTATGAGTGAATGTATTCTTGATCAGAAAGTAGCAATCACTGAATACATCATGTACAGTGACGCCAGGGAGGGAATCATTCTTCATTCTGCCCAGTGAAGCATGTTGGAACACCTGTTTCCTATCTAGGAAATGTTTATGATGTCTGCCAAAGATCTTAGTGCTGGAGTAGCACCATTAAACCAAGTTATTTTGCTTGGCCGCGTATTGTGAAAGCAAGCTGCCGAGGCAGTTCCAAACCTCAGCTGGTCCCAGGGATGTTACACCTCTCCCTGCCTATGGGGAAATCATTTTATCATTGAAAAAATCTGCTATTTGAGGAAAAGGAAAGCAGAAAGGGGAACATTTGGTCTATCAAAGCTTTCTGTTAGGGAAAAGAATCTCCTTTGCTGGGTAGGGTTCACAGAAAATGCCAGAAGTGAATCTAGGAACTGCTGTATTTGAAGAGAATAATGTGAGCTCCATTCCTTGCAGGTGGAAATCACGGAAGCGTAGAATCACAGTATCATATATCTGGGACCTGAGCTACAGTTAGAAATGGGATTCAGAAAGCTTTCTAAATCCAGGATTGTGTATCTTGGATGCTATTGCCTGTGTTAACTTTATGTCCATTATCTTGCTCAAATGAGGATGTTTGTGCTTAATCAGATGAGTCTTACTCCCCATACTGACTGAATGAGAAACACGCTGTATGTGTTTATAAGATAAACTCACAATGGATACTTGCTGTTAAGGTGAGACGTGGTTATTACTTCTGCCATTTAAAATTTTCCTCCTGAATAGATGAAAGATTGGTGATGCTTGGCCTTGGAAAATTCCAGTAGCTCCAGTGCTGCCAGTAGAGCTATGCTAATAACTGCATTTTTTCTCCATTAAATGAGTTGGATTATGAAAGAAGAAAAAATCCAATTGATTTAAAACTACATTATTCAACATGTGAAAAATTGAACTTCTTTGCACTGAATTGAAACTTACGTCAAAACACAAATCAATTTGTTGTTTAATTTGTTTGTCCTTTGTTTTTATGAAATTTAACTTATTTGTAGTCAAATATATTGAATATTTTTCATTATTTCTAAACTCACATACCACTAGATATGTGACTTTCTGTTGGCTCAATTGAATTGTTCTTATGAAAAAGAATTCCAAACCTAGTTAACATCAGAACTCCACTACATAGTTTTTTTATGAGATCATAATATACAAATGGAGTAAATTAACTAAGTGCTTTCTCTGGCTGGGGAACATACTCTGTCTTATATAGTGATCTCTGGGCTTTCATACACGGACTTGATTATTTTTATACTGAAAATAGCAACTGATGTTTAAAATTTTGTAGAAAATGATTATTTGGGATGCTAGGCTTCAATTACTGATGGCAGGTGCAAATGTTGCATGGGGACCAATGTATGAAGACAGAAGTCAGTTGTTTAGACAGATCAGGTGTACAACTGGGTATACTTGGAACTTTTCTGATGAAATTTCAAAGTGTTTTGATAGCTGCAAGGCAATAAAACTGAAGTGTCACAAACAACTGCGAGAAACTCAAAGATAGAACATTAGGAAATACTTTTTGTATTGTCTGAATTCAGTTAACTGCTAATTATTCTACTAGAAGTAATGTGCATATCTCTCTAAAGAGAGTAATAAATCAGCCCAATTGTGATTATTTTCAACTGTTGATTATTTCTCATCATGTAGTTGTTTCTTGACTACTTCTTAACTCTTTCCTGGAGAGCTCACAGCGTAAGTAGGCCAAAATAGAAGCATTTTCCTCTCATTTTACAGATTGCATCCATTTTGCAGGTGAGGAAATGAATCTCATGTCACTCAGTTTAAGGCAACGGAGCAGAGTAGTGCTAGGGTTAAAGAGTTATAAACCCATTCCTTAATTAAAAGTCAAGATTGCATGAATCTTGAATGAGCTAAATGAATCTGGTGTGGCATGTAGCTTTGATTTAGCTATTGTCAATCAGAGTGATAGAATAAAGCAAACAAAGGCAACAGAAGGGAAAAAAAACAGCAAACCCCTAACTAGTAAACTAACTGTAAATAAGAAGCAAAGTAGTAATACAGGGAAGTATCTTACCACTTCATATGAAGAGTTCATAAGTAAAGTTTTTATGAATCATTTGGAGTAAATGTAGTTTGTGTATTAGGACCTAGTTCCCAGCCATGAGATGTGTTGTGAAATGGTCTTAGAAGAAACATGATAGAAAAGTTATTGCTTAAAATAACTTTTAGATGAGATGGGACATATCTTGAGGAAAATATATTCTGGAGAATATATTCCTTTAAAAGGAGGTAGACAAGCTGATCAACAAGGTCTCTGTCTTCTTTGGTTATAGTTACAGCTTTCCTTCCCTTTTTCTCCCTCTTTCTTCCTGTCTCTAATAGACTTTTACTTATATAGTAAACAGATATGTACATAATGAATACAGGAAAAAACTCCACTGTCAGCTAGAGGAAGAACACTCCTAAATTACCACCATGCTATGTACCCAGCTAAAACACAGACAAAAATCTATCCATTTGCAAAGGTGGAAGAGGACAAAAGTGTAAGGAAATGTTTCCATTTTTAAAGAAATCTTTTCAAAATGGTTTCAGAATTGAGCATGAAAAGATGAAGACACAACATGGCAAATATAACAGTGTTCAGCGGCCAAACTCCTCTCTTTTGACCATTCCCTAAAGAATTAGCTCTAGTACAAAGTCATCTATCAGCAAGAATGGAAGTGTGGTGGAGAAATTTGCTATAAGCAATAAGAAGAGTTATCGGATGGCTGGAATTTGCAACTGCCAGTAATATGGATGTTTCTGATTTGTTCTTTTGTCATTCGTAAGGCAGACTTGTGAAGACCCAAACTCAGCATGTCTATTGAGCAGGTACTTGTCTTTTGTGGGCAGTCAGTGGTCACTGATGTATGAGTTCTTAGCAGTGCTGGCCATGGTATTGACTGACCCCTTCTGCCTTCAGTGTCAGCCAGTTCATTAGCCCAAATTAGTGTAGTTCCACCAAATCTTGTATTAAAATAGAAAAATTCTGTGGTTATCTGTTTCAAACTGTGAATGTCAGTGCATAGGAAGCTGCAGACTGACTTTGTTACATGATGAAGGAGGAATGAGTTCAAGTCACTGACAGTTTTTATGGATACTGGGTCCTCTGCCCTTCACTTTTCAGTCAAGAGATTCATGAGAAGGTGTTCATAGGAAAAAACCAAAACCAACTGAGGCTGAAATCCTAAATGTCTCAAGAGGAAGAAAGTTAGTGCTGGATTGATGGAAATTCCTAATAATGACGTTGTGCAGTTAAAGTCAGAAAATACTGACACTAGACTCAATTTGCATCATCTTTAATTGGCTACTGAGAATCTGTGGTGCAAGGTGGGATTCATTGTCCTGAAAAGAATTGAAATGCAAATACTAGCTGGAATTAATGATTGCCATTTGGTCTGTCTCATTACACAGATCTTAACACATGCTACTTAATTATTTGCTTTAAGCATTTTGTTCCCTTCAATAAAGACTAAAACTTGTAATAAGAAATACTTCATTTTGATATCACCATGCATATATAGACTGTGCTGCATGGCTTAAAGATTTGCAAAGCATAAGGGTGTGATAATACAGTGCTAGAGCTTCTACAGACAGATAGGAATGTTACTCTGTCATGGCTGTTGGTTCTCACCAAACACATGGAAAACTAATACAGACCATCATTCCCAGTGACTAGGGAAGGACAGGAATGCTGTATCATCTTAAAAAGGTCATCATGTAAATAAATCTTTGGTGAATATTGCTTAGACCTCAAAAGTTTATCATTACAACATTATAAAACTTAATATGCATTTATCATAACTACAAGAGAGCTAAAATAAGATCTGAATTTATGTTTGCAATATAACCAGGTTCCTGTTATGGATCTCTTGAATCTGTGCCACTCCACTGGAACTTCTCATACCACTGGAGGCCCATAATAATTTAGAAAAGTCTTGAAAGTAGGTGAAACCTATCATTATTGTTTGAAACACACATGCATATACATGCCTGCAGTTGGCAGAGGTGTAACTGTTGGCTGGTGGATGGAACTGGGAACTGGGAAATGACCCCTGCTGGCTGTTAGGGTGTAATTAAAATGCTTATAACAGTAAAATGAATGTTTTTTGTAAAGTAATAACTTTTTGATTATGAGCATGCTAAGTATTTTATTTATGTATCGTTATCCCTGATCTGCAGCTATTGAGCTGAAGGAGGATTTCACATACTTTTCATTTGAAAATTGAGACTCAGTGCTGTACAATTGATTCATAGCTTTTTGAATCCTGAGTGTTTTGCTGGGGAAGAGTGTGGTGCTGTTGCTTCTATAGAAAGTGTGTATCTGTAAATATTTGGAATCTGTGAAGCACTTTCTGAGGTTTTCAGCTAGTAAAACTTCAGTTAAGCTAGTAAAGATCTGGTTATTTCAACTACAATTGATTGAACTTTAGTCTCTGTATTTGAGAATGGGAGGATCATGGAATTATGGAATTGTAGAATATCTCACGGTGGGAGAGACCCATGAGGAACTTTGGGTCCAAATCCCTGCTCCTTGCAGGACTACCTAAAACTAAACCATATGACTATGAGCATTGTCCAGACACTCCTTGAACTCTGACAGGCTTGGTGCATGCATGACTGCTTTCCTAGGGAGCCTGTTCCAATGACCGACCACCTTCTCAGGGAGGAATCTTTTCCTAATATCCCATCTGAACTTCCCCAGATATTGCTTCTTTCTATATCCTCATGCCCTGTTGTAGGTCATCAGAGAGAGGAGATCATCTCCCCTCCGCTGTCCCCCTTGAGGAGAGTGTATACTGTGATAGGGTCAGCCCTCAGCCTTTTCTTCACCAAGCTGAACAGCCAGATGACCTCATCTGATCCTCCTAAGTCTTGCCCCTGAAGCCTTTCACCATGTTGGTCATCCTCCACAGGACATTCTCTAATGTCTTCATATCCTTCTTACATTGAGACGCCCAAAACATCACACAGTCTTCAAGGTGGGGCTGCATCAGCATGAGATGACTTGGGTCACCCTGTAATAGCTTTGTAGGGCTTAACTCTCGTGCCCAAGAAGTGTTGGTGTCATTTGTGAACCATAATGTACTCTTAGCTCTGGCAGATATGATAACAAAACCTGCAGGAGATCCGTGCCGTTCTGGAGAAACGGGCAGGATATAGGAGTGCAGTGACATGGTTGTAGCATTGGTCTCCTCTAAGAAGCACCCAGCCATAAAGCAGTACAAGAATATACATCCTAGCATGTGTAACAGAGTAAACAACCAATGTCAGCAGTTCCTGGTGAAAGGCAATTATTCAGCTCTCCTGAATGTGGTGAATAGAATGTGCTTGATTTTCAGTGAGAAAAGGCTAACTGTTCCATCTATTCCAGCTGGCCTGGTATATGAGGTACTCATCTGATCACCCAATACCTTATTGAGCTTCTCTTAGATGGCAAAAGCTGTGCTGATACACAGACAGGTTGATTCTCAAAGCCAGGATGCTATGCTAGTCATGGCTCAAATCCAAGGCAAACTCCAGGTTTGTTTGCAAAGGATGGCTTAAAATTGCCAAAGTAAAATTGCAGAAAGCTGCACTTGTGAAATGCTTTTGAGATTTCTTCACAGTGACTGTTCTCAAGTGGTTGTAGAGTGTGTTCCACTCACTAAAACTGATACCATTTTATTCCCCCAAAAATATACATTTGGAATAAGAAATCAGAATTCTGCATTGTAACCAAGTAAGACTCACAAATAAGTAACATTTGGTTTGCCAGCTCACAAACCCATTGTGATTGTGGTGTATCTACGTAAGCTCTGTAATTATGAAGGTCTAGCTTATTAAGCACATTGGGAAATTGGCTGAATTGTTTGATTTGGTAAAAAATTACATGCTATATTTAATCAGCTCTCCTTTAAGGAACAAATGTCATTAAACACCACTTAATTAGCTGTTCCTCCATCCCCACTTTGTGAAAAATTGTATCCTCTATGACTACAAAACATTTTTAAGGTCAAATGTGGTGAATAAAAATATCATTGAATGCCCTCTGGCATTAGTCTACATAAAAGTGCAGTTCATTTGCATTAATTGAAAAGACAGTTCTGTATCACAGTTAATCAGAAGCTGTACAGATGGAGAAGACCCTCTAGAGTTAAGCTTACTTTATTTTTCCAGTTGTTTATAAGTCTGTTAATTTGTCACGGTGGATAGATACGAAAATACCTTCTTGCTCTATTAACTTAAGATGCCTGCTTTCTTCTACATCAATGTGCCATGTTTGGTGAGAGGAGAAAATGACAGTAAAAGATAGATAGGAATTGACCATTTTGAATCAATAATGAGTTTTTTGTTTCTCTTTTTTTTTTTTTTTTTTCTCTGTAACTAACATGATTTCTCCTCTGGTTTGGGCATGACATCTGATATATATATAACATTCTTTATCATTCACTCACTAAAACCTTTCCTGCCTATTTACCTGCTCTTAACTTCTCCCTGCTACACATGTGTAATCTGTGCCTGAGACTCCAGCCTGGCTCCTTTCTAGAGTAAAAATCTGGTCAAGAGCCAGGTTTTTGGCAAGCTCCAGTGAAGCAGTGGAATGATCTGACTCACTGATGTCATCCCTTGATGTATAAAACAAAAGAGAAGAAAAAGATGAGAGAGGAGCATCAGGTTTTATTTTTAGCTAGGAAGCTATGGCAGGTGTTGCAGCTTGTGGCAAAGATATCATTCTGCTCTCTAAGCAAAATGTGCCAGCATGATCCCTGGCAAGAACTGCAGCATAGACCCTAGCAGACAGTCAGATTTCCTTACCTATTAAGAATGAACTCATCATTACCTGAGAAACGAACCAATCCAGTGTTTCACTGTGACATTTTTCACAGGATGCGCAAACACACAAGACAGTTTTTCTTCTGGATATATTCCTAGCGACATAACCAGTAGGAAAGTGAACTTGCCAGGGGTATTTAATGGAAGACTTCTCCCTAATGGGACATACTCAGTGGCTTTATTTCTCCCCTGAGCTAGGAGTAGATAAAAATGTGGGAAGAATGATTTTATTCTGCCTTAATGCCTCATGTATTTTGGGATTCTACAGGGACTTTCCTAAACTTAGTATAAAACCAAAAAATCCCAAATCCCCCACACCTGGAAGTTTTGCTATAGCTTATGCTTCTCAGTGCCCTTGGAGTTTAGGGCATTTGAGGTTATGCTGGTAAGTAAGTCTTTAGTAACAGTGCTATGGGCTGGAGCAGAGGTTGTACCTTCCTGGCTCCATGTCAGGGAGGCTTATGGTATAGCAGTTGTCCTTAGAGGGGTCTGCCTCTTCCCTTTGCAACTGACCGAAAACATGTTAGCAATTGAACAACTATATCTGTGTGGATCATGGTTATTCTTGGATCTTTTGTTAGGAAAGCAGAACGATTCTTTGTATCTTGGAGTAATATCTTTTTACCATGTATGCAAGTGGTACATGACTCTCATCGGATCTTCAAAAGATGGTTTTATGGCAGTTTCCTTTTTCTTGTGTAGCTTCTCACAATTTATTTCTGCAAAGTTGAATGATAATGTTAAAAGATGAAGTAATCTGAATGATGAGTTTTAAAGCCCCTTCAAATATTGGGGCATGTTTCCTAGACAGGTGGTCGCTGCCCCAAGCCCATCAGTATTTAGGAAGCATTTGAACAATGCCCTTAATAACATACTTTAACTTGATTATGATGAAGCCTTGAATTGGCCAGTCAGTTGGACTAGATGATCATTGTAGATTCTTTCCAACTGGACTATTCTATTCTCTTCTGTTCTGATATAACCTAACCTAACCAACCCTAACTTAAACTAACCTAAAACCTAACCTAACCTAACTTAATCTGATGATTGCAATCTCTAGAAGAAAAATAACAAAAATGAGGAGCTACCAAAAAAATGCATTTTCTTTGTAAATTCAGAAGTCAGAATTGAAAAGCCAACCAACCAGCAAACCTTTCTTTGTAAAATCAATGTTTCTGTAAATTAAGCAACCCCCAAAGGAAATTAGGTCCTGGTTTAGTTACTTTTCTGGTTTAGTTACTTTTCTGTTTTCTTGTCATTACACAACTTTCTTACAAACACATATGACAAAAAGAAACTGCACAGGTTTTGTTTTCAAAGGCAGGACAAAGTTTAGTGCTCATAGTTCTGTTGATAGCTTAAGCAGTAATATTCTCTCAAAGTCTAGAAGTAGTGCCTTATGTTTGCAGTGATAATGAATATTCTTGAAGTGGAGATCTAGGGATTGTAGGGTGGGAGAGGAATGCTGCGAGGACATTATTTATATAAAGGTTATATTGTAATATATATTATAAATATCAATATATTCCTTTTTCACCAAAGTTGAAGGATGCATTTTAAGGAAACACAAAACATTAATAAGTATATGACCAGAGGTCACACTCTCCTTTCATCTCCTAATGAAGTTGTGTCCCAGGCACACTTTTGCCAAGCAGGCAAGTTGATCACAAATGTTCTTCAGTTTCTTACAGGGCAAAGGTCTAACCCCTGAGTCCTTGTTATCTGCTGAGCTCATCTGAAGTTAGCGGGTTCCTTTAATCAGGTCCTCGGTTCTGCTCCAGTGAAATTCCCCTAAAAGACTGTAAAAGGAGTGTTTCTCACTCATCTCTTAAAAAATAACTAAGCATTAACTTGGTGATGTTAAATCATAATAGATTTCTTTTTCAGCAGCAGAGTGCCTCCAAACTATCCCCCTGGTCTCATGATCATGAACCTTCGAATGTCAGGAAATAATACTTACGACCAAAATATTATGAGACTTAATAATGAAAATATTTGTGGTATGAACTCTCTCCAGGCTTTTTACCTTCCTTTAATGTTTCTTCTCTCTTTTCTAATAGCATCTCTTTTTTGCCTCCTTTCATATGCAGGCATTACAAGCTTATTTGGATAAGTTGGGAGCGAACACAACTTTCATGTAGTAAGCTCCTCTTTCTGAGTTTTGTATACTTGTGGGCTGTGTTTGGGGTTTAGCACAATAAAAACATTTGATTTCAGAAATTACCTCAAAAACTCTGCTCCTCTGCAGACACATGTGGACACATTCTTTTGTTGCACATTTTAAAACTACAGCAGAAGCATTATTTTTATGCAGTATATGCATAAAATTGATTATATAGTAAAATTACTACATTATTTCATAGACATACGTAAGTATGTATGTACACAGTATTGGATCTTATCTGTATGGCAGTATTCACCAAATGAAAATCATTAAGATTTTTCTAATATTTTGGCAATTTATTCTTAAAAGGAATTTGCACAAGGAATATTTCTCTTTATATTCTATGGCTTCCATAATAAAATCAATATATTTTGTAGATTTCAACTTCGCTAGTATAATTTCTTATTATATCTACAGACTTCCCTCCCTACTGCATCAGATTATTTGATGAGATGGTGTTTAGTTAAAGAAATGCTTCCTCATGTCCAGTGTGACCCTTCATCATAGGGCTGTCTCCAGTTTCCCAGCATTATCTCATACTGTCAGGCTCTTGGTTATTAAGAGCACAGACAAGGAATCACTGTTGCAGGTACGTTACAGAAACTCTGAATCTCTGTTAGCTCAGAAAACAGTGTTTCGTCACATTGCTCTGGATCACTCACAGCTACGCTGAGGGCCACAGATAAGATATTGCTATATTTATAACTGCCTTTGTAGAGCCTTTTTATCTGTGTTCATAAAGTACCTGCAATGCTGGTTCCTTGTCTGTGCTCTTAATAAACAAGAGCCTGACAGTATGAGATAATGCCGGGAAACTGGAGACAGTCCAGTGATGAAGGGTCAGACTGGACACAAGGAAACATTGCCTTTAACCAAGCACCATTTCATCACTTAACCTGTCACATCACTCCAGGACATTCTGCTTTGGAAAAAAGCAGAAAAGACCCAAACCGAAACCATCCTTTCTCCCTCCAAAACCAAGACCCCCTATGGCCTTCTGTTATGTTCTCATAGACTAGCAAGTATTGGGAAAACCCATGTAATTCATTTGTTCCATCATAACCAAACTGATCCTCCTCTCCCGTGTTGATTCTGTGCTATTTGGGGGATAGTCACTGTGTTCTCATTCTATAGAAAATCTTTTTTACAGTGGCAAACAGCTGATTTATGTTCTTTTTATTTTAAGGGCTGCAGTAGATTCGAAGGCTGATTTATCTTGGCTGTATTAATATGGGCAACATCACTTGGTTTAATGATTAAGTATTCATGTCTGGATAAAAATTACTTTCTTTGCTCTAGATAATAACAGATTATTTTTCACCCTTGCTATATGTGAATTATGAAAGATAGTTATTCCTTTAATCTCCAGCATATCTTGCTCTGAAAGGGTTTATGCATTTAATTCTCCTGGTTCAGGAAAAAAGTGATCTTTTAAGACAAACTAGGATGAATCTATAGCTGCTGTCAGAAATCTTTCTCCTTTTTAAATATACTTTAGAAGAAAGAGAAAAATGACACAAAGACAGAACATTTCTTCTGCCTTGTTTTCTCAAAAGTTGAATTCAAGTGGGTACACAGATCTGTGGAGGCTATTGAAAACACCTGTTTGCTCAGCCAGATAGATGAATATCTATTTGCTCAGCCAGGATATTTCATCCTGCTCTGTTCAGTATCCAGCCCTTCGTCGAGCAGATGAATCTTCCCTCCCCAGAGCTGTCTGGTGAGCTAGCCTTGTTGACGGGCTCTGAATTAGACTTCAGAAAGATGGGAGTTCAATTCTGCTTTGAACTATGTGAAAACTCTGTAGCTTTGAAAACTTCTTGTAGTCTCTACAGCTGGTTTTCACATGTAGAAATTAGGGTAAATCTACCCTGTCATGTGGAGAACTTCTCTACTTCTGCTTACAATGAGGAGAATTGCATCCAGTTACAAAGCTGACTTGATCTCTGGTAAAAGGAAACCAGAAGTAATTCAAGTACAGATATCTCTGATGTAGGCAAGGTGAATTTTACCCACAGTTCGGGTCTGGATTAATGTCTGGATGCTGTCAGCTGGTTCAGTAGATTGCTTTTAGAAACTGATTTTCTTTAGTAACAGCTGATGAAATCTGCTCCTTCTGCTTTGATTCTCTTTATACTGTATCTGCTCTCGTACAGGCAGGAAGAACAACCAGTTCTTTTGCTTACCTGAGAATTGGTGTGTGTTCAGTCACATAGTGCATATGCAGCCTGTCCGCCCCAGTGTAGTAAGTGCTGTTGCATACTGATGCATTTACCTCATAAATGCTTGGCTAAGTATCTCCATCTTATTGCTACTTATGGTGACCAAGATGACATCATCTATGCAGTTTAAAAGTAAAATAGTATATCAGGGATCTTTGCACAGGCAACAACAACCACCTTAAATTCATGGCTTTCTCTCCAAATTAGGATTTTTTCCCCCTTGGGCACCGTATGTGGCTAATCGTAATATGGCCTACTGGTTCTTGAATTGAAGAAAGGTCATTATGGAGTGCAAATGCTGTTGGTGACATACTGCTATATTAAACTTCCAGATGTCAGTCTTGGCAGAGGAAGCCATCAACAATTCATGACATTATAAAAACATTTTGTTCTTGCCGATCCATTTATGATGAAGTATTAGGTAATGCAATATAAGATTAACCATAAATAAATCAAAAATACAGATGTACTTGCGTGAATTATGACGGCCACTAATGGCATTTGGGGAAGGAAAAGCAAATTCCAGTTCTGACTAATGTCTCTTGTTGCTCATTAAGGTGTTTCTGAGACACTCTGAAGGCCATAGTAGCAGAGTAGAGATTCAAGGGAGCAAATGATTGTGCTTGTTGGGTAACCCCGCTGGAGACACCCTCCAACATATTTGTTCTTCCTTTATAAGAAGACTCATAGGAGCTCTGGTGTGATAAAACCATTGACCCTCCTGTGACAAAGGAATTTGGTGATTGCTCAGCTTGAGAGGGGAGTGGACCAGCCAAATTCTCTTGATTCTGAAGGTCCAGCATCCCACCCACCCAAACTCCACTTAGTGCTCTAGCACAATAATCTCTCCTAGTCAAATGCTAGTGGAGATGCTGCTCAAAACTTTATCAGCCACAGTTCGTTCCAAATTGATTTTTCTCTGCCAGTGGAGAGGAGAATATATGCTAGATAACCAGACCCATCTTCAAGCAAATGTAACCTTCTAAAAGGAACTTGTTAACAGATAGCCAGCATTTTTTCTGATGCTATTTTCTTTCCGATGGATACCCATAATTAGAACAGAGAGATCTTTTTTTCAGGGCTAATCCATTTTGTAGGAAATGAAAAAGCGCAGTTAAAAAATGATTAATATTTCTAGAGAACAGGCTAAAAAGGATTTTGAGCTGCAATATTTAAACTTGATGATTCATGATAGCAGAATACTGAAACTGCATAAAATGTGCTCATCTTTTGAACTTGTTTTGCTAGCATCTCAAATGATGGATTCAAACATCTTCATAATCCACCAGTTTATTATAATCTCTTCTCAGTGTTCTGGAAGTGATATTATTTCATTGCTTTATACATTATTATGAGTAATACATTGAAAAGCAGGTGTTCTGTTGACCTTAAGCTCTGAAAAAGTAATATATGAGAGAGAAAAAGCAGTAGTTGGAATTAATTACAGATATAGACATGATGGAGGACTCTCTGTCAGTGTATATTGGCATAGTCCCATCAAAGTCAATAGAGTAAGACCAGTTTACATAAGCAGAGAAGCTGATTTAACAGGCATTGGAAGAAGATGTGTTGGGATTTTCACTAATGTGAAGAGAGAGGCAGAGCACTAGAAACAGCAGACTGCTTGCTATTGCATTTGTATGTGTGCTGCTAACCTTCACACCTCTTTGTGTAAGCGCTGCAAAAGTACCTGTTTTTAATATGTGCAGGAAAGGTGCAAAATTGCAAGGATGTCATCTGAGGGATTTTGCATGAATACAAAGCTTGTTGAAACCCAGTCATGGTGTCTCTTAAAATGGTGAAGCTCTTCTTGAACATCAAAGTACGTCAAAGTGTACCTCCTATGCTATGGAAGCTGGTTAAACAGATTCAACAGTTATCTTAAGCTTTGAAAAAATACCTATGCATAAATGAGGCAGGATATTTAGAATCATGGGGACCTTTCTAAAGTGATATGAACAAATAGTAGGTCTAGTTCTTAACTTGCCTTTCATTTTACTTCGGTACTTCACTGGCTTCAGTGGCGATGTGCTGGATTTATACCATGTAAGGGTAACTCAAAACAGGCATTGTAAGGGGAAAGTATCAGATTATTTCTGATAAATTGCTGAAAAGCAGTAGGGAATAATGGGATACTGACCTTCAAATATTAGTAGAAAAGTAGGGCTGATTTTGGTTCCAGTCTGTGAGTCAGAGTGCCTTTACCCTTGCACTTTACAATCCGACTACAAGGAAACCTGCTTAGCCTGGAGTTTTTGGTGAAAAGACTATTTTTATAATGCTATGATTCATGCCTCCTGTTTCATATAAAGTGTTACTTTATGCTAAGCAAGGGGCTCAGTGTGGCAGTCTGGGTGCCAAAACTACCTAGAGAATATAGAGCAGTAGAAGGAGATCTTGTCCTACAGCCAAACTCGAAACTCTTTTATTGGAAAGAAAAATCTTTGAAGAACACTGTGCATTAAAAATCAAAGTTGAAAATTATCTGTTCTTACCTATTTTATTCTTCTTCTTCAAGCATTAATGACACTGGCGGAAATCCAAATACTTACACTGCAGTTGGAAGAATCTCTACTTTTTTCTCCTGTGGCCATATGAATACAGAACTGGAGATGATGCCTGGAGTGATTGATCTGGTCCTCTGATTTTCTGGAAAGTTGCACAGAGCCACCTTTGCTATTTCAGAAGTGAGGGTTCAATGGAATAAAGCTATGTTGAAGGTAAGGATGGTGCTGTCTCTGTCCTGGGACAAGTTGGAGCAGAGAGAAGAGTGTGAGAAGGGCAAAGTGGTGCCCATGACCACAGAGGAAGAATGATAAATTGAAGTGTCGGCCCCAGAGAGAGTCCCTGCTGTTCCTATTCCTATGGAGGCAACAAGCCAGACCTGACATGCAAGAAAGAAATCCGATCTTTCATCCATATAGTTTCATCTTTTTCAGCATATGAAGACTAATATCACTCTTGGTTGTCCAGATCTCCATCAGGCAAAAAGTCCACAGTGCTTAGCTGTGCAATCATCAGAGGAATTTGCTTCCTTAGCTTCTTTGAGTCTTCACTTTGCATTGGCAAAGAAATTAGTATGATCCCACTAACAAAAGACTTGAGTTTTAGTATGCAGACCATAGATTTCTGAATAATTGTTGTGGAGAATGTAACACACAAATGGGACTGGATAGGGAGAGAGTATGAAAAGGAATGTGTCTACATGGTTGCCTGTAGGTATCCATAAAAAGTAGCTTCATTAGTCTCAATAAAATCAGCTGAGATTCACAGATTCCACCTAGCTGGAGACGTTGCTTTGTTAGTTTACATTCATAAGAGTATCCATATGTACAGCCTTTCTGCCATTTTGCATTTCCCTGATGTACCATGGCAATACATCATCAAAATACCATTCTCTGATAATGTATTGCTGTGTTATGCTGTTAAAGTGACTTTGCTTGATGATACACTCAACTAATCCATCTTTAGAAAGATGAACTGTAACAGCAGTGGCCTCTCTGTCACATGTAAGGGAGTATGGGGAATAAAAGATATAGTGGCAGGGGCTAAGGAGGAACATGAGGCTGAGAATGTTCTGGGACATAAAGCACACATACCAGAAAATACATAGGAAGTCAATAAAAGGACATTAAATGGACTTGCAGGAAAGCATGTGGGTACTTCTTATTTCTGGTGCAGTAGCCTTAGCAAAGTCAGCAGCAAGAAGCACCATGAGAAAGTTCAGAGTATATTAAAGTAATGGCTGTGAAACATATTCATGGGCATGCAAAACACTGGGTTCTTTTAAAACTAAGATAATGCATTCAAGCTGCAGCCCAGGAGACCCGACTTCACATCTGGCTCAGGTACAATGTGTTTGGCATTGCAAACCTGCTCCTCTGGTGAGTTTGTCTTCATTCAAATGCTCTGCAGCATAGTAGTTCAGGGCAATTAGAAAGTTGTGCTCGGGATCAAAGGGACTCCCTGCTGCTGAGTTTCTGAGTTGTTAGCAGGGATGTTTGGGAAAAACTTAGTGATCTTAAAGTCAGGAGGCTCCTGCAGAAGAATGTGCATAAAAGATGCTACAGCAAGACACAGGGAGATTTTACCTTCTCCCTTTATTGAAAGTAAACAAAACAGAATTCAGGAAGAGGAGCTGTGCAATTCAATTCAAAAGCATATCCTTTTCTAAAAGTTGCTCAAAAAGTAATGTTTTCCATTGAAAACTGGATAACTCACCATTCTAATTCATTGCTATGGGGAGGCAGCATGTCAATACCACTGGGTAGCTTTGTAGATTTAAGTATAGAGCTGGATCATGCCGTAAGCACAAATAACAATGGTATTTCAACAGCAAGAGTACAACTATGAGAGCTATCCAATCTATTTTTAAGGTTTAGTGTGACTCACTGAGGTTAGAGAAAATTGTACTGTAATGTTATCACACAATCAGACTCACTATGGTAATTTTGCAGAGGCTTCTGAAGCAGCTGCACCGACAACTGTTGGAAGCAAGGACTTGTTCCAGCTAGTCCATTGATCTGTTCCTAGGTGACAGTTTCTTTGTGCCTACAAATAAATCCGGGGAAGCTGCAAAAGCTGCATAAAGTGCAGACTGAGCAATGCTAAGCTTAGAGAATGAGGCTTTTCAATAGCTTCTTTCTCTCCACATAAGTTACCTCCATGAGGCAACATGACTAATAAATAATAAATGGCTAATTCTTAGGTCTTATGTAACACCTCTTATTAGAGCAGTGCTGAACACAGGGAAGGGAAGTCTTGTAGTGTGCCATTGGGACATATATGTTTGACTGTATATGTTTCACAGCTTGCTAAATTTATTTTGTGCTTTTCCACTTAGCATAGTCCATAGTGTCCGCTGGCTTAGAGCAGTCCCCTGCAGTTCTAGATGCCCTGGGAGCCTTGTGGTCCCTGCAAGCTGGGTGTATAATCTAAGGCAAATAACAATTGTGCACAGGCAGGCAGGAAGAACAGTAAGCAATAGAGGGGCAAACAGGGATTATTGCACGTGAGTTGCCCAACTAAATTCCAAGTTTTCTTTAGGTATGCAGAATTTATGGCTATGTTTTTCATCAGCACTTGGCAACATAGTTACGGATTGGGAAATCAAAAATATATGTCCATTGGAAATGCTGTTTATTTTATTAATATCTTTTTTCCCTACAAAAACCTGAAATAAGGGAATAATTTTTACTCAAAAGGAAGCTGCAGAAACTCCTGGAGAAAATAGCTTATTCTTTGCACCTTTGCTTTTGGTAGGCTATGACCTCAAGTGTATCTGCCATTATGTAGCACAGTTAGGAAACTTGCTGCACAGCTTCCCATCTTCAAAATACAGGCAAGAAAAAAACTGGGGCTGTGAGAGGTAGAACCCATCCAGTGACGTCTCCTGCTGACACTCATGAGTCCATAGGGAATGTGCACAACTCCACAAAGACCAGCATCTTTGTTGTGGATCTTTCCATCAAGCTCAAATCCTTCAGTCACCCCTACATTTATTTTCCAGTAATTTTCTATAAGTTTTTCCTGAAAAGCCAACTTCCCATCACACACCTTTTGAGGAGTTATCTATAGATCACACCGTTTTGCTTCTCATGAAAGTGTGTAAAAGGCTGTAGTGGAACATAAGGTGCTAAGTAATTGAAAACATAGCCCCAGCTATTTTGCTGTAGGTCACTTAATGAGACTCTGTCACTTGCTGTAGCTCTGAGACAAAGGGTAAATGAATAGAGACAGTTCATTTCTTATATTTCGTAAAGCTGGGACAGAGCAGACTCCACAGCACAACAGGATACATTTGGGAAGACAAAGAATAAGGGACATTTATTACTAAACCCTCACTTACTATTATAACTCATCATAGTCTGTGTCATATAGAAAATGTTGAAAAGTTCAGTGTGTTCACTAAGCAAGTTATAAAGGTGCCTTAAAAATGTTTCCTATGGCCAGTAAAAACACAAGCTAGAAAGCTCTGCAATCTTAAGCACCCTGTCTCCACATCCATTCCTCCATTTCAGGTTAAAAAACAGCCTGCGATCCTGTAGAGGTATTTTAGTCTTGTTTTCTTCTGCTGGAATTCATTAATTCTTTCCTTTGTGAGATACTTACAGGAATATTTTCCCATTTCTCACATGAGGTGGTTTCTGTGATGGTCAGAAAGCTTTAATTATTTTTGCTAGTGAATTACTTGCAAAATACAAATATACGTGGAAAAATAAACAGCAATGACTGTGGCTTTAAAGCTACTTCAACAGCCCAGGAGCCAAGAAAATGTATAACTATGGGCTAATCTCTTTTCAGGGAAAACTAAGTGAGTGCATAATTTTTCTCATCTGTCTAAATGCTTTTTTTACTGGAGCAGAC
>JAOEHX010006012.1:0-12770 GCA_025448015.1 Bolborhynchus lineola | reverse complement strand
GGATTAAACTGCTGCTTACATAGTGTAAAATCAGGCAGTATATACTTGGGTCAAACTCTCACAGCACAGTGTTCAGTAACTCTCCACCTCTCAAAGTTTAATGTGAGTATAATTAAGGATGCAAGTAAAATCTACTTGGTTTCATCACCCACTTGAATATCAATAAATAAAAGTGTAAATAAATCTGGAATAAAATTGAATTTGTATCAAATAAATCCATTGTTATACTACCTACTGTATATCGCATCATGGAATCATAGAATGGCTTGGGTTGGAAAGGACCTCAAGAACATGCAGTTCCAGCCCCCTGCCGTGGGCAGGGGCATCTCACCATAGACTATGTTACCCAAGTCATCCATATTTGCTGTCTTACAAAACATAGTGTTGCACCTTTGTTTTCATTTGTAATGCTGCAGTTAGGGTAGTATTTGTCTTCCATACTATTAACATACTGAATAATTTGTGCGTACACAAGCACTTATAATACATTGAGATGCTCTGAGGTACTCTTCCACTGCCTGTCCAGAAGAGCAAAGGTCTCCCATTGGTCCTGTAGATACCCTTCAGCTTCCTGTGCTTCTCTTGTACATCCCAAGGTATTTGACATGGTGCTGGATGTTGACAGGCTTGTCCACTATTTGGTACAGGAAATTTTCTTCCCTTACAACTGCTTCTACAGGAAAAATGTCTTGTAACTATGAACATCACAACCTTAGAACATTACTTATGTTGGTTATATTCAAATTCTCACATTACACCCTCATTGCTCTACTGCCTATATGCTTTCTGGGAACTATGTGGTGCCTTTATATCTGGTGTGAGGATTTCAGATCACCTTAAAATTTGTGATGCACAAAATACGTGGGAGAGAAAATCATATTTTATCTAACTCACCAGACTCAAGATGTTGCATTGCTGACTGACTGTCTTGTTCAAATATAATGACAAGGGGCTATGATGAAAATGTTGCCTCTCTTGCTATCTCTATACCTCAAGGTGGGGAAGGGAGTCTACAAGAGAAAGGATGCTCTGTGAACAGCTGGTGAAGCGAAGTGTTGAGAAATAGAAATGACCAATGGGCATGCTCAAAGCATAGCTTTTCATATGTTACGCTATTTCTTCTGACAAATATTCCTTTACAAAACAGTTAAAAGGCAAATAGAACTTGTAATTAGAATACAGAATGGAATTCTAAGCTGATGAACTCTGTCAAATGCATCCAGGAGGAAGTGAACAGTTACCATGAACTCAAGCAATTGTTCCTAGCACAGAGGGCAAAAATTAAAGAGAAAAAGAAAAGGGATCTAGAAAACTTTTTTACTAGAAAAAAGGAAGAAAAACGAGGGATTCATATGGTGTTTTTTGCAGTATGACGGAGAGAAGAATTTGATCTCTTTTCAAGGTGTCCCTTGAGAGCTCAGGCACAAGCAGATGCTGAAGATCGTCTGTGCTTAATTTACCATCCTGAGCAAGAATACTGTGCAAAGCTATAAAGTTAGCTAAAGCACCTATTAGAGAGGGAAGCAGCTCAAAGTAAGCACTGGTAGAAAACTCCAGCAAAGCAAGGCACAGCTAGCAGAATCAAACATCCACAGGTCAGCTTGGCTTCAGTTCAGCTCTTGTGACCTCTAAGACTTTTAAGATACTGTTAAACATTTAAAATAGTGCATGAAAACTACTGCAGAAAAGAGAAAGCAGTTGGTTGGCCTAGATTATTACTGGTATGATTTGAGTTTACAAGTTAGTTACTTACACAGGCTGGTTCCTTCTTTTCTTTAACTGAAAAATACATATATAAAAGTTTATTGCTCACCTGATTCACATTTGTTGAAAAGAGAAAACACGCTCATGTGAGCATTGGAAGGTTTCGTACAATAGTGCCAGGATCTTGTTTGGTTGGCTAGGGGGTTGGAGGGTGGTGGTGTTGGTTTAGTTTATTGGATTGTTTCATTTTTACTGTGATCTGCTTAAATTCCACTTCTAACTAAGTCCTGGCAGAACCTTTCTGACAGTCTCATAATGTTGATGGTTGATGAGGGGCATCCTCTGTTTTAGTGGTGGCATGGACAGACCTGGTATTTTGATGACGATGTGTTTTTTTACACACAAATTCTCTGAAAACCTGAAACTAAGCAAACATAAGAAACAGAACCAACCACATTGTCTGTAACACTGTGTATGAATATACATTTATATACACAGTCCCTGGTGCAGTATCTTCACATCTAATCTTTCCTCAGCATTCCCTCTTCCTCCTTTAGGTTCTTTTTTAGCTTTAATAGCTCAGCTATTATCTTTTCAGATGTGGCCCATTAATTCTTCTGTATGAATTCATGCATAGTCAGCTCTCCTTTGCTAATGACTGGAGGGGAATAATGGCTAATGCCCACCAAGAAAGATAGGTATTGTTTTAGCTGCTCCTTGATTTATTGAAATCTCTCTGAACATTTCTGCATTCTCATTTTGTTGCAGAGTATGAGAAAAGAAAGTATTTCAGAAGCCATCCAAGAGAATGGTCCATTTCTGGTCAGTGCAACTACATGGGTATTCTGGGAAGGGGGACAGGAGATGTTGAGGGGAAAAGAAAAGGAATACTTAAAAAAACACTTATGTACTGCATTTATAAAACCTGAACAAGTAACACTCAAAGAAATTTTCTGAGAATACATTAAAAACTAGAAAAAATAAAGGCATTTTTCTTTCACCGCACGTTTTAATGTCAGAACTTACTAGAACTGAGTATTGTGGGTTGTGAAGGAACATGAATTAACAAAACCAAACAAAACAAGGGCTTAAACAGGGGAAGTTCAGGTTAGATCTAAGGAAGAAGTTCTTTACTGTGAGGGTGGTGAGGCACTGGAGCAGGCTGCCCAGAGAAGTAGTGAATGCTCCATCCCTGCTGTGTTCAAAGCCAGGTTGGGCAGAGCCTTGGGTGACATGGTTTAATGTGAGGTGTCCCTGCCCATGGCAGGGGGGTTGCAACTGCATGAGCTATTCTATGAAAACAGTTTTCTTTCCATATATATCCATACATATTCATTATCCAGTGAAGCAGTACAGGGGGAAGCAAAGTCACACCACATCAACCTATTACAGAGAAGTGCAAGTGAAAAAATCCACATAAATACATAGTAGTTCCCTTAAGTGGTGATTTTGGAATGCTCATTATGTCTAATTCTAGTTTAACATGGATGCAGACGGTTTGTGCTCCTCTCAACCTGCAACTGAGAGACCCACTTAACAAACTTGAAATGTCATCAAGATGTATTATTTTGTCAAATGTCCACAAGGACAATTTGTTCATGAATTAAACTGGCTAAAGCAGCCTTACTTGCTGTATCATTAAGATGGTGCAGTATGTTCATTCTGGGCCTAATTCTCCCTTTGATAAATAATTATCTATTCTTCCATTTCCATAATTTAGAAAATTTGTCACATAAAAAAGAATAGGTCTGATTCTCAATTGCATCAAGGTTTACTTAACCTCCCCAAAATGTAGTGGAGACATTAAAAAGACCCATTAAGAATGACCCTGTGTCTTGGGGGTTATTATAGTGGCAAAGATTTCACACCAGACTCAGCTGCCAGCCCTGGGAGCTGTATGGATTCTGGTCGGAGTTTGGTGGAAAAAGCTAGAGAGCAGGTGTATATAAAGTGGAGAAAATACAGTAAGATCGTTGGTTTAACTTTAAGCAGGAGCTGAGCAAGCTCCTGACAGGTGCCAGAATAGTCTGCTTAAGGTTCTTCTGCTTCCCTGCTACTTTGGCAGTCTCCCAGTACAGCAGGAGCCAAAACCTGACTTTTCAAGTAAAGACATTTATGTCTGGGCTGATGCAGGGGAAAAGCTGCTTTTCTTGGTGTCTTACAGTGTTTCAGGAAAATAAAGTCAGCTATAATCAGTCTGACTGATGCTTTCAGGTGAGATAGGTTTGGGTCCTTTCAGTTGGATACTTCTTGGGTTGCAAAGTTTTGTTTTAGTTGGGGCTGTTTGGGGTTGTGTTTTATTTTGGGGGTGATGATTTGGTTTTGGGGGTATTTTTTTGTTCAGTTAGTTTTAATATTAACACTAGTAAAGTAGGAATACTTTTTGGATGGACTTTGCCACTGTTTACCATCGCAAGTTAGTAATGGTTCATGATACAGGACCTATAGGCGACCCACATCCTTCTATGTCTGTTGCTAGAGAGCAAACAAAATATCCTAGAATAGTTAAAATGGCACTAAATGCCTAAGGTGAGGCAAATACTTTAAGCATCTGATTCACACACTTCATACATTAGAGAGACTCTATCTGAATGAAGTAGAACTACTTGGATAATTCAAAGGGGGCATTTACACAAGTAAGCAGGTACTGCTGGGCTTGGGTTCATCTGACCTGAATTTGGGGGAGGCAGTTCAGCTCCACATCCAGTCCAGGGGTCTTCCACTGAGCTGGAGGTGAAGGAGCTGATTATGATCAGTGACAGCTTAGGAGTTGTTCTGTGGAGAAGGAGATTTGGGTATTCTCCCTTTAAACCCTCTTGCTAAATTGCAGGACACAAAAGATGCTTTTCCAACACACCTTAATGAACGGGATCTTGTAAACCTCGACAGAGGAACTGAAACACTGTAAAGGAACTGAAATACTCTGGTAGAACAGAACGCTTCATATACATCTATCCTGTTTTAAAAGATTTTGTCTGATAGCAAATTTGCAAATCCTTCAGTCATTTGGACCATTCTGAAAAGGCCCTTTTCCTGGGAAAAAAGCCCTGAACAACTCAGTTCCCTTTTTTTAATCTGTTTGCTTCTTTGTTTCTTTAGGGTTTGGGAGTTTCGTTTTGACTTTTCCTATCACAGTTTCTGTAGTTGCAGCAGGGGAAATACAGAACAAGATTCAGTAGCAGTTTTGAGTCCTTAGTCAATAAGAAGTTGACTTCAGTTCTACCCACAGTTGGCTACATTGGTGAAAGAAGGAAGAGACAATAACTTTTAGAAGGGCATTTATCTCATGTTTAGCTGGTCTAAACTGTAAATAGGATCCCTTTGCTTTTGTGCTATAAGCAAAATCCCCTAAAGAAAGATCTTGCTGGATCCTTTCTTAATTTTCTTACCAATTTCTTGTTTAATCAGCTTAAAAATTAGACTGACTTGCAGATTTAATTTGTAACAAAAAGAATTTAGTACCAAACAGGAAAAAAAACCCTCAACTTTGCAGTTTGTTTTGCATATAAACAATTACAGAAAATAGGTTTTAGCCAAATGTATTTGTAAGTTCAATGCTACAAACCTTCAATGCTGCCTTTGTCTACAAGCTTGTCCACGAATACCACACAGAAAGCTTAGCTCCTAACATGTGTTTTGACAGCTGCATGTGAAGCAGTAGTCCAAGGATGTGGAAATGATGAGCAGACAATCCTCTTCCATTCACGACAACCTGAAAAAAATGTATACTGAGAGAAGTTTTGAAGTCAGTGAAGTTGCCACTAAAATCCTTTGTAGATACGCTGCTTAAAAGTTACACTAATGTGCTGTGCAGTTATATTGCCTGTTTGAACTAAAAATGACTATGACGGCTGAAACTATAAAGGGAAACAACGTAATATCTGAATCTGTGTTTTTCAAAGGGGAAATAACCTGATCTGTTATGAAGGCAGCTGGACCTTTTTTGTCAGCAGCCTCCTCCAGTGGTCTAGCAATTTCATGGCTTTCACAAAGCAAAGCATTGGGAATACTAAACTATTTCTTGATGTAGAGAAGAAAGGAAAAGGCTTTCTTGTCTTTTAGTTTATGTGTTGTCTGAATCTTCAGCTTTTACCTTCTGTTCTGAAATGTTCATTTGTGACATTTAGTTCTAAACATGATAGTCAAGGTGAGAATCTCAAAAAGGTGAAGCATTGGTACATGATGACATCCTCTGCATTCGTTAGTTGACCTCAAGGGTCTGAAAACACTTTTCAAGCTACACTTAATTTCCCCAGATGGCCGGCAGCACAGCCCAGGAGTAGAACTTGAAATGGGTACTAAAACTATCTAGGGGTGGAAGGATGAAAATGTGATTACCCCAAAATAAAAGTGGGAACAGCTTAATGTGAGTCAGGCAGGAATAAAAGAAGGGTTAGTTAAAGACTCACCTGCAGAGACAACCACAAACACATCATTGGGGAGGATGTGTTACCTGTAGACAGAGATTAAAAGCACCTGGAAGGTAGGAAAATTTCCCTGCCTTTATCACAGAAAAACTGAGGAAAAAAGGACCTGAAAATGCTAAAAAGATGAGTGTGACTTAAAGTCATAAGTGCAGCAGGGCTTAGAAAACATGTTCATATTGTTTGACATTAATATCAGGAAAGGGTCTATGAAAGTGATAGAGAATACATGTACTACCCTGTAAAATGCCTGTTTCACGCTCCTCACTGTCCCAGCTGGCGTTTTTTTATCTAATTCCAGAGCTGATTGTGGTGAGTACAGCTTTATATTTCTAATGTACACTATACTACTGGGAAATAAAGCAGCCATTGCTTAGATGCATAACTGCAGATGCACAGGTTTCAGTGCCATCGTATAAATTACTGTAAAACACAAGGAACAAGCTGTTGTACAAATAAATGCCAGTATAGAGGATCTCATGGGGTTCTGGGCATCAGTAGCAGCCTTTTACCCTCTGGGTAACATAGTTCAGTACCAGCTCAAGTGAGTAAGAGCAAAGAAGTCTCCCTTCTGAAAGCTCTGTGGCCTGCATGACTTAAATTGGTGGTTTTATCCCTCTAGAAGTGCTGCAAAGGTTAGAAAACATCAGCATTATGACTGAGCTGTCACAGGAACACGTTACCTATACCTTTGGGATGAAAAGGGTTGTGGCTGTGCTGGCTGAGCCCTCAGGGCCAGATGCTGACACATCTGTATTTTAAATTCCAGGCACTAAAGAGACATCAACCACTCATGTAACTGAGGTCACGCAACACGCGCAGAAACGTCATTTATTCCACCCTGAGGTGAGAAATCTTCACAGTACAGTTTATTACTATCCTAATGAATGAAGTCCCATTGCTATTAAGTGGAAGTGAAAGATACATTATGCTAATATTATAATTAAAGGGCTTACTGCTTTTTTTTTTCCTATGAATTTCTGATTTGCACAATCTGACTGTAGTGTTCTTACATCCATTGAAATGGTTGAATGAATTGTAATTCAATGCACTGAAGATGTATTATTGTTATTTATGTGGTACCACTTCTACTCTTAACATTTTTATCCCCATGGGTTTTTACTTTAAATAAGACACAGAACACCAGGGGATACTTAGAGCAGACTTGGCTAATGGAGGGTGGTGGAGATGCAGAATGAACACAGGAAGTGTGACTCTTTTTGCATTTTGTTTATTGTAGACTCTTAATGTGATTTGTCTTTGATGGTTCCAATTAAAAAAGAAGCAAAAAATACAAATTTGTCCACAAATCCTTCATGTGTGACTGCTTGAGAGAGGAGGCAAAACTGTGATTGCTGTGTGCTTATATTTGCACTGCATCTCCTCTGTTAACATTCCCCATCTGAATGATTTAGTGGATTTAGTGTAATCACTGTATGTAACAAGAATAAAAGGGATTTCATACTTATTTGCACTGCAGAGCTGGACTTAGACAGAAAGGCTCGGCTGTAATCTCAAATTTCCAAAGAGGTAAAATGTAATAGAATAAAAGGAGGGACATATGGAATAAATTGCTCATAGCCATTGAATTTGGGAAGAAAGGAGAAATTCCTGTCAGAAGTAACATACTAGCAAAAACACCACTCAGCAAACAAAAAGGAACTTCCTTTAATAAGTGCAGACTTCTGTAATAATCATGGACAGGAGGAAGCTATGACTGAGGAAAAAAATACTAAAACACTTTGAACGGACTACTAAGAGCAAAGACTCCTGTTTTGCTGTCCTATATCCTCTTGGGAATATTTTATGCTCTTATTTCTTTCATCAGAAATACTGATCACTTTTATATGTTATTAAAAGTATTGGTGGGATTTTTATCACACTTTAGAAATGGAATTTTTCTTGCTGCTGGAAATAGTACAAAATACTTGTGTGTTCTATCATTGTGTATATAAGGACCTAAAACACTGAGCATTATAAATGCTGAATAAAACCAAAATGGTAGTGAAAAAACGTGCAAAACCCAAACAATAACAACGGCAATAACAACAAAACCCCTCAGTTTAATGAGTGTAAATATCTATTCATAATTTTTATTATTTGTTTATTATTTATTATTATTTTATTATTAATTTATTATTACAGCCAACAAGTTTAATAGAAATTTCCAGCACATTTTTCAGTGTTACCTTTTATCTTTACAGGCAGGCAAAAAGAGAGGTAAAACCCTATTGGGGGTGTATGTGTGTGATAACATTCTGAGACACATCTAAAACTTTCAGACTGAGGAAGGTTGTGACCTGAATCAGGTTAATATAATAAGAAAACCTGATTCACACTGAATCTCAAAAAGGAACATGACCTACAAATTTAAACAAGGGGAAAATAAGAAACCTCCAGTGTTTTCAGAGGCTAAGGGACAATGGTGGCCAGCATGTGGCCCAGAGTTAGAAGTCTTTCAAGAGGACAGGAGAACACTACACTTTAAAAGGATCAATAATAGGCTAAATGATCTGTTAGACAAAAGATAGTTTAAATGGATGTAGAAATGAGGTCTTCATTAAGAAAATGTCAGATCTTCCACCTTCTGCAGATACAGGTGCAAACAGAGTTTGAAAGCACAATTTTATTCTGTGCTTCTTCCAGGTGCTGGTATTGACTGCCTAAAATGGGGAATTAACCCAAAGCCATTGGAGTTAAATGATCTTTTTTGTGGTTCGTTTTGGTTTGGTCCCCGAAGTTTACAATTAGGACTGAGCCTTAAGTCAATTGGTTAAAATGATGCTCCTACTGAAGGGGAAAAGTTTAACTAAAACTTCAAATTTAACTACAATTTAATCTTTGGTTAAACAAGGCTTTGATTTGGAGCTCCTGGAGGTGGAGAAATGAGCAGAGGTTGTATCTATTTGATAAGAGGATGGAGGAAGAATCATATAATGTTTAAACTGCATTGCTTAAACTTTCTTACTACAGTTCCTTAAGGAACCCAAATAATCAGTCACAATTTTAATAGAAGGATTTTATGTCTGAACATTTAACTCTGCTTTAAGCTTCTTCTCATAGCCCTGAAATGCATACTAGAATATGTTCCCCACTGTGGTTATATCTGTCTACCTATCTATGCATCCACATCATATATAGGCATTATTCTGCGTGGATACCTATATATGTACATGCATACCTTTGGTTGGTTCTTTGCTATTACATATTTCTGCTTTCTCCCTTTTTCTATGCTAAACTAATTGAGGTGAGGAGGAGCAAATACCATTAAAATTATTTATTCATCCATACAGGTGAGCATTATGGTCTGTAGAATGAATTCCTCCTAAAACAAATTTCAGATGCTGGATATGTCAATATTTATGTGATCCTGCACTACAATTATTTGTTACCACTTACTGTTTGTATTAACATAATATGTAGGATGCTCATTTTTAACAAAAAAATAATGTAAAGATACATTAATACAGTCACATCTCAGGTTTCCAGTGCATTTCCAGCAAGTTTCCAGTTATTTTTGGCAGCCTTTAAAATGATAGTATCTGCATTCTCCAGACTAGCACAAATATTTGCTGAAACTTAGAATATTGACTGTAAGTGCAAGTATGTTTTACGCTTCAGTAGAGTTACTGGCCAAGAGGAATTTGTCTTGTGTATGTATTTAATGAATCAGGAAATGACACTTTTAAAAACATTGTCCTTTATGTGGGCTTAATTAATACTTTTTATTGTTGTCCTTAACATGAAGGGTTTAAGATTTTGATACTTTTTAAGAAAATTAATAAATTACCTTAATCTGTTCATTTCTTTCTATAACCTTCACAGCTTTCAAAACAAATAGCAAATCAGCCATTCAGCTTTTCATGTTCCCAAGCCAGTGCTTTATATGTGAGGTGCCAGGTAATTAGTAGTAAGTGCAAGGCAGTGATTACTGTAAAATATCAGGGCTGCCTTTTTGGGCTTTCTCGTAGGTTTAGCAATGCTTTCACCACAAGATTTAGTATAATGAAATACCATGTCCAGAATGTCCAGCACTATACCTCGAATTAAAAAAAAAAGTGTCACTGCTCAGTGGTTCACAAATGCTATGTGGTAATGGTAAAAAGTGACCTCATTCTCCTTTTTGGGAGGGACTCTACCTATTCATAGAATCTCAGAATGGTTTGGATTGGAAGCGACATTAAGATCACTCAGTTCCAAGCCCCTGCCATGGGCATGGATGCCTCACCCTAGACCATGTTGCCCAGATCTCTGTCCAGCCTGGCCTTGAACACTGCCAGGGATGGAGCATTTACCACTTTTTTGAGCAACCTGTGCCAGTGCCTCACCACCCTCTTAGTAGAGGACTTCTTCCTCATATCTAACCTGAACTCCCCCGGTTTATTTAGACATGCTAAGATTTTTTAAGCCAAAAGAAATGGAAAAGGAAAAAGAAAAATAAGAGTTCGGAAAATACTGCAACTTGTGTGAAAAACGTGGAATAAGCAATGAAGAGATCTCTTGTAGATGGGTTTCTCTCTGTGTGATCTAAGGTTGTTTGCATATGACCTGCAAATCTCTTTAAAGAGAGAAGAACGTAAATACAAGGGATCACACTGCAGCAATCAAAAATCAAATGGAGAGGGAAAACAAGAATCACCACTTTCTGAAGTCTGTGTTTTGGAATCCAAGAAGCTTTTTGAACTGCTGCTTTACATTAGAAGTCATGCAGTCAACCTATGTGAAATGGGAGAGCGCAGTATAAAAGCTTTCTCCAAATTGACAAAATGCTTTGATCATTTGCTTAAAAGCTAGCTTGGGTTTTTGAGTGGTTTGTATTATGCTGTAGACATTCCTCTACAGTTCAAGCCATACATATAGATCACTGCTGCAAAGATAGTCACCTGGCACAAATGCCTTCATTCCCATGTGGTAGAAAATACAAAGGCAGGTAACACAGTTGTGCTGCATCAGACTGATTGATATAACAAGTAAGCTTGGAAAGGAGAAGAAATAAATAGGACTATGGTAACAAGATTATTACGATTAAATGAACACATGCTTGGTTTGCCCTTTGCATTGAGGAATGTATAAAAGGGCTTCTGCTTTTCTCTGTGACATAGGAGTGCTTTTGTCACACTGTTTCTTACACATCCTCCAAAAGCTTAGACCTCCTTTCTTGCAGATGGTCATACTCTGTCTAATTCAGTGGAGCTATTCGTGTGCAGGAATCAGTACATACTAGCCTATTCAGAGCATCGACACCATAAGAGGTAAGCTTTCTGGGTGCCTTTGTTGTAAGCGTTGACTCTTCATGTCTCTGCAAATACAGCACAGTGAAAGCCTGGTTCAGTTCTAAGGTCAAGGAGAAAATGTAAGCACTTCAGTATTTCTCCACTTGAGGTGACACTGCATGTAGCAGTTCTGGATGGTTTGTGCAGCAGCTCAAAATCAGATTGCTCATGCTCTACCATTTAATTTCTCTCAAAAAGGTTGGAATTCACCACTGAGATTTCCTCCCTGATGGGGCTCAAATACCTTCACAAATTTGTTTTTGCTTCTTGACTTCCTGTAGGATATAAATGACTATACTGTCCTCCCAAATCTGCCAAAAGAAATAGATTATAATGATAGACAGATGTTGATTTTCATAACTTATTCCTCTCTTCTGTTTGAAAGCATTATGTGCCATCTTGCTTAACCCAGAAGGTGTGATGAATTTGTCTGACCAGAAGCATCCACTGCTGTCTGAGATGTTTGTGTCATCCTGCATGGCTGCATGGCTTTCAACTGCTGACCTTGCAGCATACAGGTCTCAAGTAGGTCATATGTTAGCATTTATTAGCACACACAGAAGTCTGGGATGCTCTAGGGCATCTATTATGGAAAGAGATGGATTATGAATAGGGAGGTGACTAATGCCCAGTTTCTAGATACATTGCTTATATTGTCTGTTTTGGAGAAGGATCGGGGGAATCTGTGCAGGTTCATGCTGAGGAAGGTGTGATGTTCGTTTTAAGGTGTCACTAAAATATGACAAAAAAGCACACATTTCACTTCGGATTCCAAGAACCCAGAAGTCATCTTCATCAAATTTTCAACCAGACATACAGCAGTGTGAGTCTGGAAATAAAGACAATTTTAATGCAAACAGTCTACAGACATAACATTTTATCATCCTTAAACTGGTATAGAACCGACAAGTTTTGTTCTGAATTAAAATAGAGCCATTTGTTTGATGGCAATGAAGAGATACTGAACTACTTCCTGGCTGCTC
This sequence comes from Bolborhynchus lineola, assembly GCA_025448015.1. Classification (NCBI taxonomy): domain Eukaryota; kingdom Metazoa; phylum Chordata; class Aves; order Psittaciformes; family Psittacidae; genus Bolborhynchus; species Bolborhynchus lineola. The sequence goes on along the minus strand of JAOEHX010006012.1, from coordinate 386 downwards.
TTTAGAATTTGTAGTACTTGGAAAGTCTGAAAGGAAAGTTGACAGTGACAAATAGACATTTCTAAAATGTCAAGTAATTCTAAACATGAATTTCCATTTATTTATAGACTAACACTGGTATCTCAAATGTTACAGAGCTTCCTGTAGACAACATTTAGCTTTCTATCAGGAATTTCCGAATCTCAAATGTATTGACATCTTGCATGAAGTTTCTGACTGCTTTTGTCATACTTGAAAACACTTTCTAGAGGAATTGTTTCCTACAAGAGGAAGTTGCCACTTCTCTGAGAAATTAGAATCATATAATCATAGAACAGTTTGTGTTGGAAAGGACCTTAAGATCATCCAGGTCCAACCCCCTGCCATGGGCAGGGACCCCTCACGCT